>JAOYMZ010000298.1:0-10222 GCA_025802335.1 Pinguicula primuliflora | reverse complement strand
AACTTAGATGCAAACGATTGAGACTAGTTGACACTGCGGGGCACGGCCCAAACATAAGTTGTAAACTGTAAATTTTTTCGAGCAATACAAAATCTTACCTACCAAAAAAAATCAATAGCTTATTTTAGAAAATGCATTGGATCATTAATAGCTTCATTATATATTTAAAAATAGCTGATGACAATTTTGCTTCAAGTACTCTAGTCCTTGAATTATTCTTGAAGATATTTAAAAATAGCTTGATGATAATTTGAAGAATAATATCTTCAAATTATTCTTGGGTTTCTCGTTTTTCCTTGGCCATGAGTGGAGTTGATATATTCACTCGTATGAGTAATATAAAATCTCTAAGTAGATAAGAGCTCAAAACATCATCTTGAATGTTTTTATTTATTTGTGGTTATCACATATATGCAGTGGCGAAGCCAGGATTCACGATAAGGGGGGCACGTTTCACAATTTTATTTTATATAATTTATTAAAAATTTAATATTTAAATAATATAAAAAATATGCAAAATAATTATAATTACATTTATAATTATTCTCTACGACATTTCATAGTCTGATATCAATGCATAATAACATCATTGTTAATTTGCGCAAAAATATCTTTCTCAATAAAAGTAATTAAGCAAGAAGTTAAACAACTATCCGCCATTCGATTGACAAAAGATCATCCAGGAAATCAACAAAGAACATAAAATAAAATTGCGCGGAGGTCACTTGTCCAATTATTCCGGATCTGGGAAGTCAATAGCAAGCGAAGAGGTCCACTGCTGTTGCTGAGGGTCTCAAATTGCATTATGATGTTCTTATGGAGCTTTGTCACGTCTTCTTTACCCTGTCCAGAGAACTTTGAGACTTGCCGATTGCAGGCTAACCTTATCTGCCCTTTGTGTGATAACTCAGACGACAGCATCCATCATATTTTTGTCACCTGCCCATACTCATTAGATGTGTGGCGTCTCTCTGTTTTACATAATGTTGTGTCTAGTATTCCGTATGTACATGGACCGGTATAGCTAGCCAAGTTACTCATGGTACTAGACTCTGATCGTATGGAATTATGTGCTTGACTCCTAAATTTCATTTGGCAAATGAGGAACAACAAGTTTCACGGCCAAGAGACGTGGTCTGCAGCCCAGACTGTGACTTATGGAGGTAATTATCTGCGAAGTTATCATGAAGCTGTGGGCATTCCGGAAGCTGCTTCGCCATTCCTTAACCACTACTGTTTACTTGGTCGTATACCTCATGGATCACGAGTCTGGTTTGATGCATCTCTCTCCCATGTTGACCGTGCGGCAGGAGTAGGGCTATGGGTAGCGGACTCCACAGGTTCATTTATCCATGCTGCCTCCCGTCAATTTCTTAGTATACAAAACCCTTTTACTGCCGAGTTGTTGGATTTGCGCGAAGCATTATCCTTTGCCGTTGAGATGCAAATGGGAAACTACACAATCCAAGGGGATACCATGAACGTCGTGCTTGCAGTTTATGATGAGTCCATTTGTCCTGAGTCTTGTCAATCTATTTTAGATGATGTTAAGTCTCTATTAGCGTCTTTGACCTGCTTAGGGACTTTTCGATGTGATATGGCTAGTTACTCTGTAGCTCATGCACTTGCGGGTTATGCGAAGCTGTGCGCTGATGATGTATCATGGTGACATACGCCTCCATCTTTCATTCTCCCACAGTTAGGCGATTCCTAGCGAATGAAGTAATTTTCTTTCAAAAAAAACTTTTGGGGGTGGGGGGGGGGGGGGGATTTGTGCCCCCCCACCCCCCAAGCACTGGGCTGTATCAACCAATGAAGACAAGTATCGAATGGCACATGTAGATATACTTTTTACATACATATATGGATGTGATCGTAATTCATAGGTTTCATACTATCTTTAATGTTGCTCAATATTATGATTACGGGGATAATTAAAATTGGACCCACCATTGGAAATATTATACATTTTAGATCAAAAGTCTCATATTTTGGAACGGTTTCGACAACTTCGGGAATTTGTAAAACTCAATTAAGGACTTACTTAACCCAAGAAAAATATGTAAAACGAAATTCTTGGTGATGAAGTCACCGGAACCGTGCCAAAACATGGGGCTTTTGATCTCTCGTGTATAAACTTTCCAATTGTGTGGTCAATTTTGATTATCATTGCCAAAATCGTAACATTGAGTACCATTGGGATAGTATCATTGGAGACCTAATAATTTCCAGTGATTGTGATCCTCATCATTTAAACAATCATGTTGTTTGATTTCTTTTATCGGAGATGATATATATATATAATTTCGTATACTATAATTCAAGTGATTGTACATTGTTTCTTTTAAAGAACAATGCATAAATAACATCCCAAGCTTTTTAAATAAATAACATACATTATAAAATATATATTCTTATATTCAACCTGATAAGTGCACAATAGTATATAATATTATAATTATGGCTACAGTAATTGAAAATTTTATATATCGGAGATCAAAATTACATGTTTCAGTATAATAGCAGAAGAAATTATTGATGATGAAGTCGAAGAAATCACAATGTTGCATAAGATTTCATGTTCTATTAATATGTTTTTCAATAGTATGGGCAATGTTGATTACTATAGCCAGAATTGTAATATTATGCATAATTGTAGACCTATACATTGTGGATACAAGAATTTACGTGCCAGAATCACACCGGAGCATGCAAGCTTTTCACTGGTGTGATCAATTTCAACAACGAAAAATGGAATGAAAAAATTGTGTACTGATGTGTACCTAAGAGTTGGGAGAAATCTTCATATAAACAATCATTGTGTGCACAATCTGTGAACAATTTTGTATGATACTATTCATTTTGGAAATTGGTCGCGCCATTAGAAAATTTATACAAGATATGAAAAGCACCATATTCCGAACCAGTCTCGGCGACTTCTGTATATTAGAATTTTTGAGGTGCACAATGGATGGGTAGGCAGTGGTGCACAATATTGAAATTCTGATTATGACCATCGTAATTAACCATACCGATTGAAAACTCCTACACAAGAGACCTAAAGGCCCGTGTTTGGCCAAGTTTTGGTAACTTTGTCATTAAAAATTTTAGATCCTGATAAATTTTTTTAGCTAATCAAGTTTAATTTGTATTAAAATCACTTAACATATTTACAGAGTTTCAACCGGAAGATCAAGTTTCAAACGGAAGAGAATGCCCATCCGACAAAACTCAGAATTGAACGCCTCTCTTCATTCCGGCGCTGAGCTATACAAACGCTATCATACGAATTTCTTGCGCCTCTCTTTCCCAGTCCAATTGTGTGTATCCATGAAATAGGTTGTGTGATCTTCCTATCTCCAAGATTCGGATTTTTATCCGCCTCACAACCTCATATGCCGGATGTCGTAATTGCTAGAATATCACAGTGTTCCTGAAATTCCAGACGATCCATATGACGGACGACCATACAGCCTTCCAGAAGTCGGAGTCTCTCGCTCGCCTGATCAGTGCCATATGGGTACAGAAGTTTTGCCATGCATCATCCGTGAATTGGACAAGCTTCCCATAAATCCAGAGGTATATTTCATCCCAAATCACTCATACCACACTGCACCGAAAGAATAGATGACTTACAGTTTTTTGCTAGGTCACAGATTCTGCACCTTCCTTCATCAGTAACGTGAATCCCTATTGATAACAAGTTATCCATTGTAGGGACTTTATTTTGATGTAGCCTCCACACAAAAGCTTCATATATTAGCGGCGTCAGTTTGGACCATAGTTTTCCAAGATTTGGATCTGGGGACGAAGGATTAATCTGCTCTTGATGGATCAGTTTGTATGCAGATCTTGAGGTATACTTCCCTTCATTCTCTATCTTCCATATCCATTGGTCTGGAGTGTCCTTTCGAGTTACACATTCAGCACATTGGTAGACTAGCTCTTACAATTAGTTATCCTCTGACTGTGTTAGCATCCTATTCCATACCCAATTCCAACTGAGCTGCTCTTCATCAGTCCATCTTAGAAACAATTGTTATGAACTTATCTCTTGCTGCCCTATACAAAATAGGGAATGTATCAGCATATCTATAGTGCTCATTCCATAGATCTTCCCAGAAATAAGTGTCGTGGCCATCACCAATTTGTCTCACAATAGCCCTCCAGAACCATTCTTCCATTCTGATCAAATTAAAGAGGGCTCTCCACCAATTTGAGTAGTGGGATAGAGTAGTCATTTGGTTCTCAAACTGGATCCCTCCGTAGAAATCCCCATACTTACATTCCATAATTTCTTTCCATAGCCCTTGTTCTTCTCCATTCAACAACTTCCATTCCCATTTACAAAGTAGGGCAATATTGAAAGATGTCAAGTCCTTGATACCAGGCCTCCCTGTTCAACAGCAGTACATATTGTGCTCCAGGCCACCCAATATATTTTTCTTCCCTGCTGCCTCTCCACAAGAACTTTGAGAACAACTTTAGCGACTTAAGTACTGACTTTGGAGCTAGATATGTGGCTAGATATTACCCTGTCAGACTCGTTAGCACTCCTTTAATTAGCACCACTCTACCACCAAAAGATAGGTAGCTGTTTTCCCAACTTTGTAGCCTTCTCTGCACCTTTTCAACCATTGGTTTCCACAGCTTGCACTTACCCGGATTTTCACCAATAGGTAATCCCAAATATGTAAAGGGAATGCTGTCAATTTTGCAGCCTAAGACATGTGCAAAGTGGTTAAGTTCTGCTTCTGGAATGTTAACTCCGAGCAACTTGCTTTTGCTGTAATTTACTTTCAATCTAGATATTAGTTCCAGACATTTCAAAGAATATTTGATTGCATTAACATCCTTCAGAGTTCCATCTCCAAAAATGAGTGTGCCGTCAGCGTATTGGAGCTATTTTATATGAAACTCTCCCATACTGAATCCACTGAATAGTTGCTGTCCATAGGCTTTTTCCAGGATCCACTGTAATGCTTCCACCGCATTGAGGAAGAGATGAGGAGATAGGGAGTCTCCCTGTCTCAAGCCTATTTGTGGTTTGTATTCATCAGTGGGGCTCCCATTTACTATGATAGAGATCGTTGGGGTAAAAATACACTCAAGTATCCACTGCCTCCAAGTAACTGGGAAGTCCATAATCCTCATCATGTCCATGAGAAAGCTCCAATCCACCGAGTCAAATGCACGCTGAAAGTCAACTTTGAATATTAGGCATCTTTTCTTAAGCTTCTTGGTTGTATCTATTACTTCATTTGCACACAAAACTCCTTCAGAGATATGGCTCCCTTTTATAAACCCTGTTTGGTTCTTAGAAATCAGTGTAGGGATCCTAGATCCTGATAAATGACTACCTACACCAAGTGGAAAAGGTGCAATGAAATTATTGGCTATAAAATTATCGGAACTACGCCGGAACTTGAAACTTTTGATCTTCTATATATAAGCTTTATACGGTGTGAACGATTTTAATGGTCGTAGCGAGAATTGAAATATTGTGTATCATTGTGCACCCACCCGTTATGCAATTCATACTCTATATCATTGTGCACATACCCACTTTGCGTAGAGATAGATGCAAGATTTCTTCTCAGTTTGGAAACTCTTGGCCGTAGTACCTCGTCGTAACTTGTTTACTTACTAAACTCTAAGCTCACAAGTGTGTTTACTTGTATTTTTCAGATCCGAATGATGGTGGAAAATGAATGAGGCTGAGAGTATGATCCAGAACTCAATTCGCTCCTATGTGCTTCCAAATAATTAGTCTTTGATATGTTTAAATTTTATTCCAGTAAACTGATTTAGAGGTTGAGTTGTCCCTCACGATGGTTGGTATTTATTTTAAGTTTCTTCCTTTTGTGAGCTATATGTAATTGAATCGCAGATGAGGTAATATTATTATGATTCCTTCTATAGGAGTTATTTCATGTGGTCGTGACCGTTATGATAGGAATAGCCTTGAGTAGAACTAACTTTGTAATGCAACCGATGAAGGATATTGTTAAACTACTGGACCAATACAGAGCAGACCGAGCCTGCTCAATATAGTAATCAAAAAATTATGGGAAGAATAAAGTCAAAGAATGACAGAACCATTCACTATTCTAGAAGCAATCCAAAATTGTTGCACCATTTTCAAACTACCATGATATCATTGAGATGATGAAAGAGTTTTGGACAAACTGCAAAATTGTAAAGGGTGGCAATCCATCCTACTAAACCGTGAGGGTGGGTTTAGTAGCAAGGATTATGTAGGATATAATAGGATGAGATTTAGTGGGATAGAAAAATACATCATCCGCATGATTATGTAGGATTTTAGGGATTTAGGTTGTAGTGTGATTTTAAAATATAGTAAATCATAAATATCTAAAATCCTACCTAATCCGGCCGACTAAACGTATAATATATTTTTCCATCCTACTAAATCCTATTCTATTATATTTTCTGTTAAGACTAACTCACCACAATTAATGGAGGATTACAGCTTCATCACATTGATCTGCTCAACTTATAAAATTCTGGCTAAAATCATTGCAAATCGGCTGAGTAGATAGATGCCTAGACCTTGTAATCTCGCGAAATCAGACAGCTTTCATAGGTCAAATGATGATTGTGGATGGTGTTTCAGTGGCAAACGAGACAATACATGAATAAAAAGGAGAATGGTTGTCATTGTGCGTAAAATGGATTTTGAGAAACCTTTTGATCCAATAAACTGGAAATTTGTGGATAACATAGACAAATGAAATAAGAATACCATTCTCTGAAGCACCTTTCGTATGACGTCTATGGCCTCCTTCAGTAAGCTCCAGAACCACACTCATTGGCTCCTTCGTGGAGTTGAATGGTTCAAGCTTCACAACATTACAAGCCTGCCTTTCGGCATGAAAATCACCACCAAGGGACATACCGAACTCCAAAATAGCTGTCTCTGTTGGAGTTCCAAGAATCTCACTCTTTCCATGTTTGTTAACCACAACTTCTCCCCCGGTATTGTTAAATATTGATTGAAGCAGAGTTTCAAAAAGACTCCGGAGTCTCCCAGAATATAGTCAGGATATAGTTGGATTTTGAAAAATTATATCACTATATTCTGTGTTTAATAACGAGGGCAGCTTGGAAAAAAAATTCCCGATTGACCCGGAAAAAAGTGGATTAAAATAGATTAAGTTTCTTTTCTAAACTTATTAGATTTTGGGATAATTGAGTTTTTTTAGTTAATCCTACACCAATAAAATCTCATATAATACTGCGTACTAAACGCCAGCATCTTTTCCCATCCCAAAATGAGGCTATCTCATCTACAATTCCCGGATGACATGTCATTTATTGGAAGGGAAACAAGGAAAAACATCAGAACAGTTAAAGGCATCCTCAAAAATTTTGAACTACTCTCACAAATGAAAATTAACTTCTCAAATAGTAGTCTAATGGGAATTAACACACCATCAGGTAGCCCCCGGGCTGAATCACAAAATGAATGAAACAATATCAATGAATGGGAAATTTAGTTAGGAACACTGATCAAATTATGTCGAAGTCCAGCAGAAAATTACCTCAGAATTGAGACTAATCCACCTGATGTGTATGTGTAAGAAATTCCAAAGGCCCCTGTAGTTACTGGTTACCGAAATCTATCTAAGAAAAAAGATGCATAGAGTCTCAGAAAGGGGAAAAAAAAGGTAGAAAGGAGAGAAAAAGGACAAAACAACAAGAACATAATGACAAAATTCGAGAAGATTAGTTCCTAACTATGGAACAGCAATGGAAAATTCAAAAAATCAGGTAGCCAACGCTAGTCTGTCAAGCTCTATCAATGATAGTGGTATCGCAGCTTCGAACTCTAGGAATCTAAAGAATGAAGTGTCATCCATTCTACAAATGGGTGTAGCTCTTGGAGTTGTGCAAAATAAGCCACTAGAAAAACCAGCGACAAAATTAATGGAAATGGAGATTGAGGATAATCATAAGAACATTGAAGGAAAGGGAGACAGAAGAAGGAAGATTAAGGAACTTGTTATTAATCAAATGGTTTTCGAAACATGGAATTTTAGAACCGTGGTGGCAGCAAGGGCTTCATACTTAAGTAGAAAGTAAAGGTTCTCAGAAAAGAAATTAAAAAGTGGGATAAAAGCTGCATGGACAATGGAACAAGAAGATTATGAAACCTCCAAATGCAGATAAATGAACTAGTAAAGTGTGCAGAAATACATCCTGAGATGCTACCTGAACAAGCAGAGATTGACAATCTGCAACTACAATTGAAAGAAGCTGAAAG
Source organism: Pinguicula primuliflora (assembly GCA_025802335.1). NCBI lineage: Eukaryota > Viridiplantae > Streptophyta > Magnoliopsida > Lamiales > Lentibulariaceae > Pinguicula > Pinguicula primuliflora. The sequence goes on along the minus strand of JAOYMZ010000298.1, from coordinate 1,935 downwards.
GCAGGAGGAAATAATATGGAAGCAGAAATCAAGAGTGAACTGGATTCAGATGGGGATGCCAACACATGGTAATATCACAGAGCAGTTCAGGCAAAGAGAGGTAAAAAACAGATATATGGGGTATGGGATTACGAAATATCGAAAGATGAGGTGCAATAAATAAATGATTGCTATAAAAGACACTTTAAAGAGAGATTCACAGAACCTCGTTTAAGCAGGCCAACTCTGGTCATGTCCCAAGCAAAAAAAGTATCTGAACTCTCAGTTCAATTACTGATACAATCCATTACCGTGATTGAAACAAGGGAAGCCATAATGAATTGTGGAAGCCAAAAAAGCCCCAGGCCTGATGGGATAAGTTTTGCATTCGTTAAGCATTTCTTGGCATCAAAATCTTACAACAATAGGATGACATACTGTTAAAAATTCTCAGGTCAAGATATGGCCAGAATGACACAATTTATGTAGGTACACTAGAGGAAATGAAGCTGCCATCTACACAACGAATGGGAAGAGGGAGAAGACAAGGAAAGAAGTCGCAAACATTTCGGTGGAAGGATTTGCAAGCCACATTATCTACAGCTTGGTTCACTACCCAATGGTTAGCTCAAGTTGTGAATGGACAGACTCTAAAATTCTGGAATGACGCGTGGATTGGTGATCAAAAGTTCTGTGACAAATTCCCGAGATTGTATAAGAAGGCAAAGACAAAAGACTGCAACGTCGTTCAACATGGAGATGAGCTTGTGACCACATGGACATTTAAGGGCGATTGGAAGTGAGAGTTTAATCTATTAAATTGGAAGAACTAGACCAACTATTAACTCTAGTGTCAAATGTGAATCTGTAGGTACTTGCACATGATACATGAACGACAACAAGCAATGCAACATACTCAGTAAATGAGATTCATGTAAGACCCGTGCTGCATCTTTCATCTACTATATCATTTGTGGACATTTATAGATCTATCATTCTAATGCAAGAGACGCATATCACTTCATTGGAGGCAACGGATCCAAAACGAGCCTCGAATAAATACCTGCCGGATAAGGTCTCGATTCATGTATGGAGGACCAAATTGGTGTTGAAGATCAACACCATCAAGTCCAAAAAGCCCAAGAATGGAAGTCCAAAAGCACAACTAAAGAAAACTCTTGAAGAAGACCTATGAAGAAAGTGGAAGAAATTTCTAGAAGATAGTAGAAATTATCTTTTTCTTGAAGCCCAAGAGATGAAGGTTTTAGAAGATAATAGAAAGTATCTTTTTCTTGAAGCATCTAGAATCATCTTCATGATGGGTTAGGAGTCTATAAATAGGTGTGTCATGAATGTAAAATGGTAGAAAGAAAACAAGAAAAAAAAGAGTTGTAAGCTTGTACACAAGTGAAATAGAAATTAAGGGAAGAACCTCTCACTTAAAATCGTGTTGTCGTATTCATGTTTCAACAAGCGATATACTCAACAAGTGGTATCGGAGCGAGGTTCGAATCTTCAACCAAGATGAGTGATCTTCAAGCAGTTGGTGCGATCAAGAAGCTCAACAACAAAAATTATAATACATGGATGACATGTATGGAGTCCTACCTACAAGGTCAAGATTTGTGGGAGGTTGTCGGTGGCAGTGAAACTACACCACCGACAAGAGAAGACATCTCAGGAACTTTGCGAAAATGGAAAGTTAGAGCAGGCAAAGTGATGTTTGCTCTAAAGACGACCATTGAAGAAGATATGTTGGAACACATCCGGAATGCGAAGACGCCAAAAGAAGCATGTGATACGTTTGTAGCGCTCTTTTCAAAGAAGAACAATACAAGGCTCCAGCTTCTTGAGAACAAGTTGTTGTCAATTGTGCAATGAGATATGACAATTGCGCAATATTTCCATAAGGTAAAATCTCTATGTCGTGAGATTTCAGATCTTGATTCGTCTGCT
>JAOYMZ010000297.1:0-10223 GCA_025802335.1 Pinguicula primuliflora | reverse complement strand
CATTAGGTTGCTGAAAATAGGCTCTTGTCCAGCATTTATACAATTAAGCACGAAATGAGGTGCAAAATAGGTGTTTAAGTAAATAAATCAATGAAAAACACAAGTGAAATGAGTCTAAAAATGCATATGAAATAGGCTCATCAGCTACAACCCATCTTTCGGCTGGGTTGGTTTTTATAACCAGCCCCACAGGAAGTAGAGCTCCACTCCAATATGTACTCCACCCCATTGCACTCAGGGGGACAATGGAGAATGGCTAGATTTAGGAGTGAACAAACGGGTTTCGAACCTGAGTAGTGCACTATTCGGACTCAAATCCGAACATTCGGGTATTAAATAACACTATCCGTACTCGGGTTCGGGTACCTGATACTCGAACTTTTGGTTATTAAAAAACACTATCCGTACCTGAGTTTAGGTACCCAATACCCAATATAGGGTACAGGTAATATCCGATTTAATTTTAATTTTTTTTATTTTTTACCCATTTTTTTAAATGGCCGGAAAGAACAATCAATTTTTGCATAAAAAGGATGGGTTGGGTCGACCCCGAAATTTTTATTTTTTTTTATACTGGGTTCGGGTAACCTGAACCCAATATCCAATACCCGGACCCGGTTATTTCAAGTATCGGAAAATGATACCCGAACCCAATACCCGGTACCCGATGGGCACCGGATTCAGGTAACCCGATACCTGCGGGTAATTTGGGCACCCTTAGCTAGACTCCATGAACGCGTGCGGTGCAGATGGGTATGTCGAACTAGGAGGCATGTTTACTTCTGATGTCACGGCATCGCCTCATATTGGAGGAGTTCGTTCCTTCTCTAGTGATGCAAGTCCATTTTTGCTCGGTGTTTCTTCCACTTGTGGGACATCAGCTCTGCATGAACATGGAGTCCCGCCACCTACTACAATAAATGTAGGGCAGTCCAATCGATATTCCGGTACCAGTCCAACGACGTTGGACCGGTAGCAGATCGTTAATCTTCCAGTACCTATTTTGGGTACCGGGATCGATACCGGTGCCAGCCGGTACCGGTACCGGTACCAGCCGGTACTGGTACCACGATACCGGTAGCTTGTTGTACCGGGACCAAATCAGATTCACATCCAGTACCGGTACTGGTACTATCGGTACCGATACCGACAGAATAGAGCAGATTTTGGCAATCTGCATCAACCTGTTATGAAGTCTTCAACATCTAATGGCCAATAATCTAACAACGAATCAAGATCAACGATAGTTATGATACAAACAAGTCCAAAACAACAAGTCCAAAGCAAAACCACAAGTCCACACAATAATCACAAGTTTCAAATCCAAACCACAACCAGTCAACCTCAAACCTCAAGTCCAAATCCAAACAACAAGTCTACACTACACCACAACCAGAACTCAGAAGTTTTAAATCAAAATCACAAGTCCACACGACAATACCACAATGCTTCATCTTGAAGTTCATTTGTCTGTCGTCAAACAGATACGAGGATTAGCTTCAAGCAGTCCTTGCTTCAAATTCAGTTTCTCCTCATAATACATTTCCATACAATCTCTCTGACATGCCTGTCTAGAGATCATCTTGAAACGAGGATCCACATCCTTGATAATCAAAGTAAAGTCAATCTTGTTCACATGGTTGAAAGGTAGCTCATCCAATATAACATGCCTAGTGATCTTCCTCCTCCATGCCTTCTTATCAAACCTGCAAAATAAATAAACAAACAATAAACAACATCTTATCAATTATCATACATTAACGATTTGATTATTCCACCTTTTTTTACCTTTGGAGTGTCAACTGCCCAACATTACTACTGTTCGATGTACTAGCCCAACATCCTTTGTAATGTTTTATCATAGTACCCGTCCCGTAAATATTGGTTTCACAATTCACTGGTTCTTCACAAAAATTAGGTAAAGAGTCGGCCATCCTGAAGGGAGAACAAAGCTGAATATACACAATTAACAGAACTTGTATTAACAAAAATTTCACGGATTTGCATAGAGTCAAAACTTATTTCGCAAATTCCAAACCCAAACAATTCTAAAATTTCACGAATTCGCAAATTTCGCGGATTTGCATAGATTTACATAAATTAAAACTCTATGTACGAACACTTACAGAATTTATGGAGAATCGGGCATGGGGACATGATTATGGAGAATCGGAGATGGGGACGGTCTGGCGGACTCTTTCACCAAGGGCGAGAAGGGCGAAGTCGGGTTCTGGTTCTGAAAGACGAAAGTGAAAGTAAACTTCGAAGAAATAGAGATGTAAATTGTAACCGGTACACATGATTACGGTTCACAAACTAAAAAATGTATTTACCGGTCTTACCAGTCTATCGGTGCCGGTACACGTGATTATGGTACCGGTACCGGATGCGTAACCGGTCGCGGGTAGCGGTACCGCTACCGCTACCCGATCGGTACCGTTAATCAGTACCGGTCCCGGTAGCGATAGATTTTGGACAGCCCTAAGTAAATGCACACTTCGTTAGCTTCACATCTATGGGTAGGCCTGTAAGTCGGTCGGTAAATGTACCGTTCGACCCTTTATCGATATCGACTGACCGGTGATCGGTAAGGGAAAAATGGTGTCGTTACCGATACCGTACGTGGTCGATAATGGTTACTGAGGGTAATTGGACGTAAATTATAATTTTTTTTTAAAAATGTAGTCATTTTATACATATTTAAAATTGATATACCGTCGGTAAATCCAAATAAATATTAAATATAGTTATTAATATATATATATATATATAATTTTCACGGAAACAATGTCCTCATTCTGTTGAGTGGTGGGGGTATGATTGCGTACATCCTACCCTTTTCAAATCCTGCCTAAGGGCAGGATTTACTGGGTGTGTTTAGTTTGGTTTGGTTTATTTAATGGTGCAGGATCCGGTGACAGGATTTTAGACAGGATTTTCAATTCCGACCACTAGGATTGCCTGTTGACGGAATTGGGCACATCGTTAGAAAGCTTATACATGGAAGATCATATATTCAAGTTTTGGTGATATTCCGACGACTTTATCACCATTTAATTTAGTTTCATATTTTCCCCTTGGGTTAAGTAGTCCAAAACAGGGTTTTAGAAAATTTCGGCCACGATGTCGCCGGAACCGGAACTAAACATGGGGTTTATGATCTTCTATGCATAAACTTTTTAACGATGTGCCCAATTCCATCAACGGGCGATCCTAGTGGCCGGAATTGAAAATGCATGTATAAAATCATGTCACCGGACTATATATATATATATATAAAGTAGCTGAGGAATGTAGGGTTGCACCAGGCCAAATGTCAACTTAAAATTATCGGATGAGCATAGATATACTAGCTTCAGCTGGCTTCGCATATAGATGTTCTTCCTCAAAATGCTTGACAGGAATATTTGCTAGGAAGGTTGATTGCCAATAACAAAGTAGTGCTGAAAAAATTACTTTTGCCAACGTCTATGCTTTAGGCTGCTTAGGACACAGATTATTCCCTTGTTTACTTTCATGAATCATTTCCTTCAAGAATTGTCATTACTAAGTATAGAAAATTTTCGGTTTCATCTTTGGTGGTCATTGTGTGGCAAACTTGTTCCTTTTTGATAGTCACATGCTTTAAATTTAGTTACATGCGTATTTAGATAATTTTAAAAAAAAGTATTTAGATAGTATTTCAATCAATAATAGTTGTTACTTCAGATACTTCCCATGTTTCAATTATGCTATCTGGGCCTCATGGTGTTCCTCTTCCCGCAGAATGAAATCACATGGCATGAGGACAACTGGGAGAACACTGAGAGCAAATTCCTTGCATTTACGTAAGTGATTCGATAACAAGCAGCGTTGTTTTTCAAAATCTTGCAAGAGTTGTATTTGAGATTTGCTTGTGCAATTTGCATTTTTTTCACATTAGCATGGCTCGATATAAATGAGTAGCCAATGAGGCATTAAGGATGTGGCTTAAATTTCCTTGAAAATACCTTATCTTCGTATCTAAGAGATATGTTAGTATGTTCTATAATATTTTAGTTATTTCCTTCTTAATGCTGAAAATTGCTCATTTAAATTATTGCCTACTATGAACACTTTGATTGAGTTTTACTCATAGAGATGTTATCTCTCTCTTCAGGCTCCACGACGAAAATGGAGGCGATATATACGTAGCATTCAATGCGCATGATTACTTTGTTAAAGCTTTTATACCGCCGCCACCACAGAGCAGGCGATGGTTTCGAGTGGTTTGTTTTCTAAGCTAAACGTTGTTCTTGCTCTCTTGCACGATATAACATGCTAGCTGAACTGGCAGATGACTCCAATTACTTTGTAATGGAGAATTGTTTTGCATGCCTCTATATCTTATCGTTGGAATGATCCTTACAGTCTATTTCTCTTTCCGTAATTCACTGTACTAATTTTTAATATATTCATCTGCCTGCATGTTCATTAATTTCCTTTTATGCCTCATTTTTCTTACTTTCCTGAAAATATTATGTCATAGAAACTTGATCATCGTTCATTGTTAATAGAGGGAGTCTTATGCGCAATGCTTGTTACTTTACAATTTGGGACAGAAGAGTCTAGATTATATAATGTCCCAATAAGCCTCACCTTGAGCCCTATTAAGCCCAAGTGACGCTGTCATTCATGGTAACCTGACATATGGTTCTCATGGTCAATTGCTCTGCTCAATTTCTACTTTCTGTTCCATTATTATCCAATTGTAGATAGCTCTATAATGGATGATATTTTAAGCATTCCCTGTGGAATTCAATGGGATGCAGCGCCTACTAATAATGTCTGAAACTTACTATGGTCATTGTTTGGCTCTGGACTATATGAAAAAACTTCATTATGAACTTGAATGAATTGTTTTTGGAGCCCTAATTAGTTGCAACTTAAAATCTATTTCAGGTATGATTTGCATTTCTTAAGCATGCCCATATCATCCATAAAGTCTGTAATCATTTCCCTTCTAGTTGCTGAGCATTTGGGTTTGGATGACGGAGATTACTTTTGTATTGTTTTGTCCTGGATATTTGCTAGTTTTGCTAACGATCTTCTTCTGAAAAACTTTAGGTGGACACCAATCTGGAATCTCCTAGTGACTTTGTTGCAGATGGTGTTCCTGGCATTAAGGAGATATATAATGTTGCCCCCTTTTCTTCTATTGTTCTTGAAGCCAAGCCATAAATTTTACTATCCGCTTCGGGACTTTGATTTCAAAGTTGAATGGCTCAGAATTTCAATTCTGGTGAGTAGGAAATGAAGGCGGTTAACTGAAAAAGAGTAGGAAGGGATCAGACTACTGGTAATTCCCATCGGCAAATATGATGTTGGAAAACCACAATCTTTTCTTATGATTTACTGTTCAATTGAATGTGGAATCTGATATGAATAAGGTTCATAAGAGCCAGGAATTTCCGAAATATTGTTTTGTTAATGATGTTAGATTCAATGCATTTGATTTCCGTTTCATAGAAAGGCAGGGGGCTTGCTTTTTCTGTATATTGCTCTGTGACATCCGTTCGATAGAAAGTAGAGGACTATACAACTTCCGGATAGAGTACCCTATGAAGCTATTTATGTAAGGTATCCATAAAGATTGTATTTTTTTATCCTTAGACTTCCAAAAATGACTGACTTTATGACTACAATTATGTTTCTGGACTGGCCCGCCTGTTCCAATTGTAATGTGAATCTGTAGTAGTACATTTGAAAGAGTTTGAGGATATTCAAGCACCAATCTGTGTGCTTGAAAGAGAACGATGCTGTGCCCGTCCTTTTGATCTTTGTTTCGTCTTCTGTGCACAGCGCATAATGATGTATGAAGATGAACTCCCTTGGCTCTGAGCCTTCTTCCCCCCTTTTCTTAACTTGTTGCTCCAGCTACTGTCCCCAAGTACAGCTTTAGCATTAGCACCTTCACGTATCTCTCGAGCCTTCTGGGGATTTACGGGTAGCTTGTTGAGCAGCGCTAGCTTTGAGAGAATGCTGCATACTGTCTTCCGCAGTTGGTCATCGCTGATGTTGCTCTGAACAGGATTCCCTAATAGATTTAGAGCTATCAGAGAATCGTAGTTGGCCACAAGCTGTCCAAGTGCTTTTGTCGTCGTTATCTTGTTAAAGCTTATGTCCAACACAGTCAGTTTCAGAAGCCTGTGTAGCCCTTCAACCACGCTGATCTTGTTCCCAACAAGATGGAGCTCTTTAATCATGGTACAATTGGACAGACCTGGTAGAATTACAAGGTAAGCTAAGTTCAGCAGAGAATACTTCAAAATATTTTACTGAGCTTCGATTCCCAGATTGCAGAACTTCTGTACCTGAAATTCTTGAAATTCGATTGTAACTGAGATTAAGAACCCGCAGGTGAGTCAATTCCCTCAGGCCTTCAATTGTTTGTATCTTGTTTCTGGACAAGTCAAGAACGTGGAGGCCCTTTGGCAGAGATGTTGGGGCTATATTAACTGCATTGAAGAGTAAAACAGTTATTTCATCGTGAAAGAATTAGAAGTATCCAACGGAGTTCTTGAAGTAAGCATACCGATGAGATTTCCCGATAGATTGACGGTTCGAAGACTAAGAAAATGTGAGATGGAAGGTACAGCTTTGAGCCCTACACCCGAAATATGAGCAACATTTGAAGAAGAGTTGAGGGACAGAACAAAGCTATTGGCATGTGAAAGCTCCTCAGGCATGGTTTGAGGTGGATTTCGAGTCGAATGGTTAGATCCTTTGGTCGGCGACATGTCGTTTCCCGGTGAGTGCGGGGAGATAATACCACCATCATCTTCAGCATTGTCCATTTCATCTTGAGAGAGAGTGCAAGCTTCTTTAACCCACTCGTCAACTCTTGTGAAAGGAGATGAGATTGCTGGAAAAGCAATCCATTGATTTTCAGGCCAATTACCAGAAGCTCCATAAAAGACTCTCAACTTGCTTTGTTCCATGGATCCATCATCAGGAGATATTGGCTTGCTCGAATCAACGTTTCCCTTCGGTTCAACAGTATCCGAGGAGTAGCCACCCAGCTGGTTGAGGCCAGAAGGCTCGGCGTCAACAGATTGTGGTTCTGTAGTTTGTGGCTTATGTAGGTTCCTGTGGCTCCAGAGGAAAAATTTCCACCACAATCTCCGGCTACCAGATGGAAGAATCTGCATTGAAGAATGCTTCTTCAGAATCACTTTGTCTGCGCTGCAATGTGAACCGACAGAAACATGACTTGCCGCATCATGTACATAACTGTTAGTTCCTTCCTTGCCTGCCAATCTCTGCAGGTCCTTATAAGATTTAACCTTAGGAGGAGGAAACTGATCTTCGAGTTCTCCATACATGCTTGTCATTACTGGATTAGAGCAGGAGCGCTTCAGTATCGGAGAAGCCCACAACTTCACCTGAACGCTCCTCCCAGGATCACTAGTCACATCTAATCCATCTTCAATATTACTGTGCTGCTTATTGTCCTGCAGATCATCTTCATCAGCATCCATATCGGACGAGCTGGGGCGATTCGTTTCTCCAACCGAAATTTGGGCTTGCAAATTGGAATCGGAGTTGTCCTTCTTCATAAACACCTCAGGGGAATCAACTGCCACCGGATTGTCATGGCTCATGACTTTTACATTGTACCGAGAACTTCCCGATGTACCAAACAGGCCAACAATAAAAGAAGGTGATCTCGATTTCTGCTCATGTCCGAGAGTCACATCCAAAGTTTGGAGATTCTTACGATCACCAGCATGCTTATCTTTCCCTCCCTGCAAGCAGAGGGTGATAATAATCAGGAGAACAAAAGGAAGGAACTGAAGAAAAATGATCATTCAGAAGGATGTTTTACCTTATATTTCTTCTTTGTTGGAGAACAAAAGCAGTTGAAATAGGCCATTTCCGATGACAGGAAGCTCTCTATCCCCTCCTAATCTGTCAAAAAGAAACCAAGTCCTAGGAATACTTTGTGTCCTGTCAAAACTCCTACATCTCGGCTCAACATAGAGAGCTCGAACAACGTAACCCCAACGGACATATTTTCACATTCGACTAGCCATAATCGAATTGAAGTTGCCAGAGCAGAGACAAATCCGTTGACAAGGGAACCTCAAAGCAAATGGCAACAATGAAGGTTAGTGTTTCATGACCTGCTTTCCTTGCTTTCAAACCTTTCCTCCTGCAAGAAGAGATTAGGCAAGTGTTGGCCAGAGTTGTAGTTTATGTTCAGAAGCCTCATCAACCGTATTCCTGTAAAACCCAGAAAACTAGATCAAAAACCTACATCAGAAAAACAATCCTACGAACAGACGAAACAAAAAAGTCATTAATGAAGATTGATCAACAGATCACATTATTTGCCTGGTTGATAACTTCCGAATCTTCATTAACGAAACTCCGTGCTCTCTCTTGCTTCAAGAAACACCACAATTTCTGGTTCTGGTTATGTTTTCTTATGTTTGAAATAGGTGCAAGGAAATGTTGTGACGATTGTGGGGTTGAGAGGCAAGTGTGGGAACCAACAAGAAATACATGGAAAGTCCATGTGAGGTCACGCGTACTCTACGCGGCCAAGGTGACTTTCTGTCTTGTCCTTACAAAATAACATGTGATTGTGGCTGTGGGTGTGGGGGACAAATTCTATTTCAAATTGTCTCGTTGAAGTGTTAACTCTTAAGGTGGTTGATGATCTTGATCTCACCACAACATGTTAACAGTTGGTAAAATACTAGGTGTACTTAATTTTTTTTGTACATAATTAAGTACACCCCATAAAACAACGTCGTTTTGTTAAAAAAAAATGTGTGTTTTTAACAAAACGACGTCGTTTTGTTATGTGTACTTGATTATGTACACGTTGCAGTCCTCTAACGGTTGAAAGTGGTTGGGTCCCAAGGTGATGACATGGACAAATAGATGGAACAGAATGCTATACCGGATTTAGAGTGGTTTGAGCTGAGCCTCATAATTTAACTCTGATGGGAACTGATACTTCTTCAACTTAAATAAATTTCTCTGAAAGCAATAGTCAAATGGCCACGTAACGAAATAATTAATGGTGTATTGTTCAAAATAGACAAGTAAAATTACATATTTTAGGAAGGTTGAAATTTGTGGAAAAGTTATTAGGCGCAATGAAATAATGTGTGATGACTTTTTTTAGGGCAATGAAGGGTTGAAATTTTTTAGCACTATTTGGACAACAAAATTTTACATTATTGTCAGCATTTATTTTCGGGATCGAAACCGATAATGAAATTTTTTTACATAATAGTTCAAAAGTCTGATGGGATTTCCGCAACTTAGCCGTCGAAATTTGTAAAACTTTTTCACCTAAAATTTGTAAATTTTTTTAGAGTTAAGTAGTATTTTATTAGAGTTTAAGGATTTCATTGGAGCATGAGATTATTGGTTTTCTAGATATAAAATTTTCATTTATGGGTTTAATTCACGCAACATGCATTGATAATAATTGGAAAGAACAATGACAGATTTTCATAATTGAATCATACATAATTATGTGTGTTCGATAGAATATTGACATTTGTTATGTTAATTGGGGTCACACAATTCATTTAGGGGTGAATAGGATTAACACATTTGGTTTTTTTATAAGTAATGTCGCTGGGGGATTTGAATCTGTGGCCTATGAGTGCAATTGTTACTCCCATAACCACTAGGTCAACCCCTCTTTGACAACACATTTGGTTTGTATTTATTTGGACTCATATCATGCCAAATGTCAATAGTTTATTGTATATACATAATTATGTATGATTCTATTATTTAAAACTAGTATTATTATAATCTGAAATTATGTTGTCCATCATAATTTATGTCCAGTTGATCAACCCTCTCCAAAACATAAATAATTTGATTATTATCGCCCAAAAAAAGTCCAATGGGCCTTGCATCCCAACTGCATAATGAAACATATAATAGTTGGAGGAAAAATTGTGCTTCCGCACGCATGGGGTGGACAGGCGTCGCGGTGTTGAGGCTATGCCGCCCTGATTGCACGCAGACTTCGATCGTTAGACACTCGAATTTGACAGCTTAATCCGCCAAGAGACGGACTCTAATCCTCGCAGGTCGGACATTACAAGGAATGCATTCGCCGCTTCGGACGACCCAAACTGGATGCTGCAAGTATTTTTTTTATAGGTAAATGATTTTCATTCCACAAAATTGTATTTACAATCTTAGGATCTCTCACATCCTAACTTAAA
>JAOYMZ010000296.1:0-25789 GCA_025802335.1 Pinguicula primuliflora | reverse complement strand
GTACCTGATCCTCTTTCCAATTTTCCTGAACAGGGCACCATCTTTGCAAAGTGCAATACCTTTATGCAAGCATTCTTCTGTCACCTGAAAATTGAAGTAGACATCATATAGGACACGCTCAGAATGCAGTCAAAATGTAGATAGCCATATGATGAAACCCAAATAAAAACATGGCGGAAATTAACCCATAACTAAAATCATATGCAAACGTACCTTCACGAGCCGTTGCAATCGATAATTTACATTACCACAAAGAAACGTTTTGGATGTATCGCCATGATAACCCTGAGAAAAGTAATATGGTGCATTGTTCTCTTAGCACAGCCTGATATTAACGAGCATGCTTACCGTTACAGCGAATATAAATAGGTCGCCTAAGCGCCATATAAGTCCTTAGTGGTCGACCTCCGTTCTACCCAAATGCCACCTAAGCACCTACTTATATGGGCGCCTAGTCGAGACCGCCCGCTTTCTAGAACACTTAAAATAAGTAATAAAAAACTCACGTTTAAGTAGACAGTCACATCAATGTTTATTATGTCACCATCCTGCATGCAAATGAATAGCTTCAACCTTCAGGAGCAGGAAAAAAAATTTAAGGTAACAGGGATCAGCTAACAGAATAGTGAAGGAAACCTGCAATTGGCGTGAATCAGGTATGCCATGGCACATGCACTCATTAACGGATGTACAAACACTCTTGGGAAAGCCGCCATACCCTAATGGAGAAGGGTAAGCACCAGCATCAATTATCATCTGGTGAACAGCTTTGTCGATTTCATTAGTTGTTACCGATGGCTGAGATATAAGGAGATAATTTATGTCATTTTATGGTGAATCCTTGAAAACTGCAGAATGTTAAAAAACATAGTAGGCTCTCACCCTAACTAAAGTTCCTGCATAGTCTCGCACCCGAGCAGCAAGTTCACATGCAGCCCTCATTTTAGCAATTCCTTCAGAATCATGAAATTGATGCTCCCTTGAAATGTCTGGCATGAGTTCCGAACTAGCATAAGGAGGCTTTGGAATATGATCAGGCACAGGAAGCCGTGGCGATACCTTTCCACGCCTCAGAGGAGGCCTTCTTTTAGCAGTAGGGGATGCGCTAAGCTCTCGCTCCCGCTCCCTGTCGCACAAACAACAAGTTGAAACATTTGCCCATTTTGGCATAGATTAGAGTGAATAACAATGTAATATACCTTAAAGCTTTGCTTGAAAATTAATAAGTGGAATTGTAAAGAAAATCCAAAGATTTACGTGGTTCGGTAATAGCCTAGTTCACGGGAAGAGCTCTTCCGGTTTTCTTGTTGTATTGTTTCCTCTATGTTTTCGAGTACATATAGGACTAGAGTCCACAACCTTCGCACAATCACAATTCCTATAACCATTGGATTTATATAAGGAAGAGATTTATAATTATACCTCCCAATCCTTAACACTCTCCCTTAAGTTAGGTGGTGGATATCCAACACCTAACTAGGATAATACGTCATGGAAGATCCGACCATTCACAACCTTCGTCAAGATATTTGTTAGCTGATCTTCAGATTTCATAAATGGAAGTGCCATAATCTTGCCTTTAAGCTTTTCCTCGATGAAGTGGCGATCAATTTCAACATGCTTGGTTCGATCATGTTGAACAGCATTTTCAGATATGTGAATAGCGGCCTTGTTGTCACACATCAGGGGACACGCACCCTCCGGTGGAAAACCTAACTCAGTCATCAGCTTAACAAGCCATAAAATCTCTGTCACTCCTCGGGCAATCCCTCTAAACTCTACTGTAACGGACCAGGCAGTAGCCATTAAAGAGCCTCTCCTCTACACGCGCAGGTTCAAGAAAAGAGGAGATTAAAGATTGTGTGGCTCAAGACATGGAAAGCAGGAATATTCCAATTAAAGCCTGTCCAGCAACTGGTAGTTGAGAAGAGGAGTTAATGCAGCTTGACTATAAAGAAGGGAGCGCAGTTCATGAGAAAGGCAGAAAAGAAATTATTGTCATTGTATTTCTTTATGTCCTTGTGCTCTGTTTCGAACAAGTCCTAGTACATCAGCAGAGTTCCTCTGCGTTTCCTATCCATCACCATAGGTCCTCAGAAAAGCACCAAGAAACCTAAATCCAAACCACCAACTAAATTCCAGCAAGCTGCAGCCGAAGTTACCACTCGCGTGCAATCCCGGGATCGTAACATCTACCTCAGCATTTGATCTCGCTACTACTTTCTATTTTTTTACTCCATGTGACAAGATAACAACGTAGACCATCTGTCCATAGGGCTCCCGACCCAATCAGCATCAGTGTACGCTTTAATCCTTAGATGTCCATGTCTCCCATACAAGACAATCCGGCCATGTGTGTGCAAGATAATCAATTTCCCAACCAAATGCTGATAGCTACTCTTGTCAGTTGCCTTAGCTCCTTTCACTATCTTTAATCTAAGGTTGGGTGCTATGGGTGTGTCAACTGATCTACACTCCAGCAATCCAGTCTCAGTAAAAAGATCCAGAATAAACTTTCGCTATGAAATATAATCCCGTGTTTAGACCACATTACTTCAAAGCCGAGAAAATACTTTAGCATCCCAAGATCCGTCATTTCGAACTCACGAAACAAGTTCCTCCTCAGCTCTCCAATCTCATCAACATTATCCCCTATAATAACTATGTCATCAACATAGATAATCAGATATGTAATACCTTGGGCTCGTCGCTCCAGAAATAGAGTATGATCTAAGTTACTCTGAATATATCCACATTTCTTCATAAATACAGTGAACCTTCAAAACCAGGCTCTAGGTGACTGTTTCAATTCATACAATACTTTCTTCAAACTGCATACTTCGTGGTAGGGGTGGGCATTCAGAATTCCAAATTCAGAATTCGGAATCCGTTCCGAAATTATTTTGGAAGCCGAGCCGCAATCTCGATCCATTCCGTATTACAATTCAAAATTTCGGAATTCAGAATTTCGGAATGCCCAGTATTTTGGAATTCGGAATCCAAATGCCCGCCCCTACTTCGTGGAACTGAAAATCAGATGGAAAACTAAGTGGTGGTGCCATATACATCTCCTCAGATAAATCTCCATGAAGAAATGTGTTCTTCACATCAAACTGGTAAAGATGCCAATTCAGGTTTGCAGCTAACAAGAATAAGACCGAATAGTATCCAGTTTGGCCACAGGAGAGAAAGTCTTTGAGTAATCCACTCAATATGTCTGAGTGTACCCTTTTGCAACCAACCGAGCATTGAGCCTCTCAATTGTACAGTCTGCTTTCCTTTTGATGGTAAAGACCCATCTACACCCAGCAGGCTTCTTTACCGGAGGTAGATCACACACCTCCCATGTCTAGGCACTCATTTCAACTTCCATCGCCTTTTTCCATTCCGAAACCTCCAACGCTTCTTTTTCATTACGAGGAACATCCTCGCTATTAACAGCAGGTGTAAATGCTCGAGATGACTCAGACATGCTTCCCCTGACGATATCAACAATCGGGTATATCTTGGTCTTCGGATCATGCTCAGGTGTAAATCTCTTCCGAGGAATGCCTCGGGTAGATCTCTCAGGTAAAATCCAAAGAGGAGTAATAGGACAAGGAGAACCTGCATCACTGTGAGTGTCCACAATATCTAAAGAATCAACAAGCTCATGAGGTGAAAGTGCACTTACCGGATTGTCCGTCAAAGAAGATACTTAATGTTGCCCTGCTAGGTTTGATCGTACCATATCGCCGTCGTGTTTCGGAGCTGGCGGTCTACCTGACTCATGATCTGGCTCAGATAGTACTTGTGCGTGAGACACATGAGATGATGAGGGTGGAACTAAAGCAGTTGGTAGGGACGACGATACTTGAGGCATCGTCGGCGACTGTTATGGCAACTCGTTGAAGGAAGGGCTCAACCAATCAAGGACATCACAAGTGTTACATGTCTCCTGGCTCCTTGATTGGGTAGGTGTATGATAGAAATATTCACTTTCAGCGAAGTCGCAATCCATAGTAACAAGCATCTTACGGGTAACAGGATTATAGCACCTATACACCTTTTGGGACCTCCCATATTCCACAAACACACATTTTTCGGCACAATGATCGAACTTTGAGAGATTTACCTTTAGAACATGGACATACACAAAGTAGCCGAATACTCTTGGAGTTAGAGTCAAGGGTGGGGGAATATGAGAATGCTCAGACAAAACCTGTATAGGTGTACGAAAGTTTAAAACTTGAGTGGAAAGTCGATTTGCAAGATATGTAACAGTGGCCAAACTAAAGTTCATGCATAGTCTCGCACCCGAGCAGCAAGTTCACATGCAGCCCTCATTTTAGCAATTCCTTCAGAATCATGAAATTGATGCTCACTTGAAATGTCTGGCATGAGTTCCGAACTAGCATAAGGAGGCTTTGGAATATGATCAGGCACGGGAAGCCGTGGCAATACCTTTCCATGCTTCAGAGGAGGCCTTCTTTTAGTAGTAGGGGATGCGCTAAGCTCCCGCTCCCTGTCGCACAAATAACAAGTTGCAACATTTGCCCATTTTGGCATAGATTAGAGTGAATAACAATGTAATAAACCTTAAAGCTTTGCTTGAAAATTAATAAGCGGAATTGTAAAGAAAAACACAGGATTTACGTGGTTCGGCAAAAGCCTACTTCACGGGAAGAGCTCTTCCGGTTTAAAACTTTCGTATTCCACTGCTTCAGGCCAAAAACTCGTAGGAACTTTTGACTCAAACATAAGAGCCCGAGTAATTTCAAGCAAAAAACAATTTTTTCCTTTTGCTACACCATTTTGTTGTGGGGTATACAAACAAGTTGTTTGGTGTAGCATCTCACTCTGAGAGCAAAACTCTTTCATTTGTTGGTTCACAAACTACCCCCTATTATCTGATTTAAGAACCTGAATTTTGGTTTGAAGCTGTGTAAAAATCATGCGGTAAAACTGGGAGAAAGTTTCAAACACTTCAGATTTATGACGAAGACAATATAACCAAGTCATCCTAAAGCAATCGTCAATAAATAAAATAAAGTACCGAAATCCTTGTCCCCCAGCTAAAGGAGAAGGGCCCCAAATATCAGAATGAACTAACGAAAAAATGTGCGGAACACGATAATCCGAAAGCGGAAAGGATTGTCTATAACTCTTAGCTAAAATACACGTTTCACAGTTCAAATGAGTACTAGGGGCTTAAGGAAATAACCCTAAACCAAGACGTCAGTGCCACAACTAACTTTGAGTTTGGGTAGAACCATGAATCAAGAGTGTCCGTCCCGGCATCGAGTCCACTTTATCAACATAGTATAGACCATTCCTCTCAGTGCCACACCTAATTATCATCATCGAACGGATATTCTATAATACACAAAAGGATGGAAACATCATAACCACACGGTTAAGTTCTCGAGAAACATGGCTAATAGACAGAAACTTATACGACAAAGATGGTACATAAAATCAATTAGACAGCCGGGTAGATGGAGAGATATCAATAACCCTGGCCCCCTTAACCGGAGCGAATTCATCATTTGCCGTTTGAACGACTTTCTTCTTTGAATCCTGCATAAGAGTAATATCTGACAGGTCATAAGTGATTGTATCAGTAGCACCGCAATCAAAGATCCACTGTCCATTTTTCTCACTATCAGGCCGTTTAGCAATATTGACGGGCCCAATTAATGAATCCAGCCCACAACCTGTTATTGTCTCATTTTCTACAGAAATAATCTCGACCATAGAGTTAGATGACCTAATCACCCCTAGTCCATTATACGGCCCCATTCTGCACAACTCATTATCATATAAATCAGCAAAGTTGTCAAAAATACCCTCGGGAAAAAAATTTGCACCAGTTAAACGGAAAGGACACTTTCGTAACTTCACATAACCACCACCTTTTTTACCTGGACCAGATGCTGTTGGATCATCACTTTCGTAACTTCACATAACCACCGCCAAGCCCTAAATTCGCAACGGAGATGTCGCCGATAACTCCATCTGGCTGACTCCCGTCGGCAATCGTCGCATCTTCCTCGTTCCTTCTGCAGTTGGCCATTAAATTGGTAATATTCTACCTATATGTGTCCAAGTATGTTGCAATATTCACAACAGACATTTTTCCAGCGAGATGATGAATTCGCTGTGCCTCGGCCTTCTGATCGCTGTCTGTTTTTCGTGGTTGTCGCGGATGTGAATTCCCGGCTTCGGTCCCTGATTTTCTCGGACAGTAAGTCCGGCTCCAACGCCCGATGATGGGTTTGGTGATTCGGAGGCTGTTGTGGAATGCATTATGACTTTTCGGACAGCTTCCCGCCGAACCGTCACATAAGCGACCTCTACTGAGGGTAGTGGGTTAAGTTTGAGCAAGTCTCGGATGACTGGCTCATAGTCATCATTCAATCCAGCAAGGGATCCAAATAGCCGGTGATCATCTTGAATCTGGTTAAACTTCTTGATATCCTTCATGGTTTCAAGCAGATTAGGCCATCTGTGGTCAATTTCGAGCCATTGCGACGAACACTGCCCATAGAAATCTTCAATTGTTGCATGTCCCTATTTGAGCCGATCTGCCCTAGTAATGAGATCATAGATTTGGAGACTATCCTCCCCCACAGTGAATGTCTGTTTTAAAATTCTCTATAGCTCATATGAATTGGGATGAGGTGCATATTTCTGCACTAGTTTCCTCTCCATTGATCTCGTGATCCATCCAAAAATTTGTAAGTCCTGTTCTCTCCATCTGGAGTACCCAGGATCTGATTCATCCGGGGCTTTAGCCTCCCCAGTGATGAAATTGAGACGGCCACATCCCACTATAAAAACCTCCATAAGTCTGGCCCAAAGCACGTAATTGTGATCATCTAGCTTGAATTCTATCACTGCTGATAGATTCTGGTTCGGTTCTTCTTACTCCTATGCGGATGATGATGAAGAAACATTGTTGTTTCGAGTCTTCTGCTTCATGAACGATTAGAACTGTTCAAATTGTTCGGCAAGGTTGCCGGTGGTCTCGGTTAGCGCCGTGAACTTGTCTCCCATGGTGCGCCGTGAACAAAAAATAGGGATTAACCCTACGTAGATGACGAGAATTCAGGAAAGATTCTGCTCTGATACCATAATAGGCGAAATTTTAAAGAAGACACAAGGGTTTACGTGGTTCGGCAATAAGCTACTCCACCAGAAGAGCTCTTTCGATTTTCTTGTTGTACTGTTTCCTCTATGTTTTCAAGTATATATAGGACTAGAGTCCACAATTTTCACACAATCACAACCCTATAATCATGGA
Organism: Pinguicula primuliflora; assembly: GCA_025802335.1. Taxonomy (NCBI): domain Eukaryota; kingdom Viridiplantae; phylum Streptophyta; class Magnoliopsida; order Lamiales; family Lentibulariaceae; genus Pinguicula; species Pinguicula primuliflora. Next base: position 18,504 of record JAOYMZ010000296.1, on the reverse strand, counting down.
ATTCATATAAGGAAGGTTTACTTACGAAGTCAATCCTTAACAAAAATAAGAGTACCGAGATTCATATAGTACTTCTTTATTCTGATAGCTTCCTCCAGGCCTGAAATCCTCTTCGAATGAATCAGAAGCCGCCTTGTTACTTTCATACCTTCATGCAATCCCAATTGAATGAACAACAAAATTAAAGCGAGTCACAACGAGTAACTCCAAAACCACAAATAGAGCTCTATATTTAAGCACCCACAACGGCAATATATTAAAGAACTCAAATTTTCCTTGTCGTCGCAAACCCAAATATTAACAGACAAGCATTTGAGAAATCCTTGGCCGTATAATAAAAAGAAATAGAATAAAGGGACAGGCAAACTCAGAGTTCCAGGATTATTCAGAGACAAAACCACAGGAAAATAAATACAGACACAAATAAGCAAAAACTCAAACACGTCAGGTGGTGTTCAAGACACACCATACCGTGTACAGAAGAAAGGCTGGGGTAAGCGAGTTTGCCACCCATGAAAAGAGTGGATGATGCCGATAGCCTTGCCTCTCCGCCATGGACAATGGAAGACGAGAGCTGTGGGATTGCTGCTGCTCGGGAGAGCGAAATGGTAGCAACAGCCGCCATTCGTGCGAAATGAGAAGGAGAGCCACACTTGGAATGAACTAGGAGATGGATAACGTAACGGAGTCATTTCCCACAGATCTTATGGGCTGTTTGATGGGCTGTTTGATGGGCTATATGGTACGAGCTAAGTCCAAATTTTGTGAAAATTGCTGAAGCCCAGAAATCCAGATAAATTCTTATTGCTTTTTAGATTTTTTACTGTTTTATTAAATATACAGAAGGTTTTATTTTTAATAGAGTGATACTACTTAGAGGTGCTCAACCGGATTTCAGGTCAGGATAGTGTAATACCCGGATCCAAAAAATGGAGAAGTAAAATTGGGTTGTGCCATTTTTGAATTAAATTTTTTTAAATCAGACTAAAAAATGACAGTCAGGTTCAAACTGGCGCGATAGTAGCAAATGAGAGCTCGTCTACACAATGAAATTGAAGAGGAATCTGAGCTACACATGTTTCAACATATTACCCATATGCAATGCAATTTTGGGTAAAGTCTACGGATGACTGCAGGTTATGATATTACCTTTTACTCTGAGATTTAGCCTCCCTGAGCATATGCAGAGAATTTCCCCACCATGGAAGACGAAAACCAGGAACACAATTTGACAATTAGGAGTTTGGCAGTTATGGAGTGTGAGAAATAGATTTTTTTTTTGAACAATTAGACCTTGAGGTCGATGACTCGCTGACGAAATTGCAATTGTCCTCCTAGCTTCATCTTCATGCGCGGTAGAAGGTGCGCATAGCAGTCGGATTTTTCTGATGGGTGTAGGGAGCCTAAGGTGCTTATGCTGAGATACGGATGACGGAGATGAAGAAATCGGTGAACAGTGATGATGAGAAACAAAATCGGGAATTCAAAGACTGAATGAATAAGAAAGTGTTAGGATTTTGGGACATGACCCCTATTCTCTAATCCTTAATATGTTGTTTTGCTAGTTTAATACCCGTGCACGTCCTTGAAATACATATAAGCCGAATGATGTGAAATCTTTCAAAGTCTAAGCATTTATGCTTAAATATGACTTTTAGATTGTCAATCGGGTTATGCTCACATAATTTGGAGATTGAAATTCATATATTGGGTATTTAACCTCAATCCTCAGGTTTTTTGGTTCATTACTACGTTGATATGGGCTTGAAAGTTAATTTCTGGGCTAAATTGTTTCTGGCTAAATTGTTTCTGGGCTTGTGACTTAATTAACGGCTGGGCTACTATTTGTGGGAACTAGGCCTCTGGTTATTTGAGCTTGCCTAATTATCCGTGTAATTGGGCTCTTGATTTATTCTTCCAACTGGGCCAATTTTCTCTTTCGGCCCATCTTCATTACTTACCTGTGGTCCATGATATAAATAGCCACATACCGGATTTTGTCTCTCACTTTTCACTCTCTGTAACTCTTATAGCCGGAAACCCTACTCTCTCTCTCTCTGCTACTCTCAATAACTCACCTTCTGATCCGAGATGTCCGGCCAATTCTTCAGCCTCTTACTGATTTTAGCCCAGATCTGGACTCGTCCAGTTCTCGTTCTTTTAAACCGATTACTTTGTGAATTTGGAGGATTGAAAGCCAGCTTCTTCTCGAGCCTCAGACTGACGGCTAGTGCTTGGGCATTTTTTCTGTGATATAACGATAGATCTACAACGAATCTTTCTTCGACTTACAGGATTTCTTTATATTTTGTCATTTGGTTTTGCATGCAAGATTTTGTATCATACACTGTTTTTATTCCTAATATCTACTAATTTTTTGCATTATTGTGCAAAATAATGCACAATGCAAAAAATCATATTCTTTGCATTGTGCAAAGATTAATGTCCTCACAATGGCATCAGAGCGAGGTTACGGCTCGGATCTGTTTCAGATACTTGTTGCATGTCTCATATTCTTTGAGATCTGAACGATTCGTCGGTAGATCTATATTTTAACAGTTGAAAGTTTACGATTATCTACATTATCGGCTGAGTTCGAAGATTTATCGAACTTCGGGTACTAACTGGTTGTTTTTGTGTAGGTGTTGGTCTGTATATTAGAAGACCAACACACCTCTCTGTCGATTCCAGAAATATTGGTTGAGATCTGTGCATTATTGCTCTATCTTGTGCCTTTAGGATACTATTTATGTGAGAAAAGTGTCTTGCATGCGTAGTTTGATAACTGTTTGGCCGAAAATTGTGACTCATCCCGCGAGATTGAGACTTGGATATATTTACTACCTATTGCAAGAAAGTTGCATGCCTAGGTAGTGTTATTGCAGTCCTGGAAATAAGTGATATCCTGCTATTGAAAGTTACCAGTTATTAGCTTGTAGTGAAAATCATCTTGTTTTCAAACCTGTTGCTATTTTTTGAATCAGTGCTCGAAAACAGTCTGTTTTTGAAACTTTGGTATTGAACTATTCTTCCGCAGCACATTTTCTGTAAACTCTGAGAAAGTTTTCACAGGAAGTTGATTACTTAAACGGTTTTCTTAAGTGTCGAGTACTTGACTCATCATTAGAGGTGTTTTAAAGTTTTTTTAAAACCCTTCCTAGAATTGTTTAGAGTGACTGTTATTCTATGCTCTATACTGTGTTTATCTGATATTTGGGGGATCTGGCATGGACTAAATGTTGCAGTCCACAATGGCTTTAGGAATTTGCAAGTCTTTACTGACTGTAGAGAAGCAGTGCAACTGCTTGGTGAACAAAGTGAGGAAAGGGACTCTACCTCCATCATAAAAGCCATAAGAAGCTTTATAGATAAGCTTCCATTTGTGGAAATCACATTCATTCCGAGCAAAGAAAATGCTCTAGCAGACAGAATGACAAAAGAAGCACTACACCATACTGATCACCATACGAGGTTTCTTCACTCAAATCCACAAGACAGGCAGCAGGTTACAACAAACAACTCCAATGAGAGAGTTTCGGGAAGCTCAACCATACCTGAGGATCTGCTACCCTCCTTGGAAACGTTTATCATTTAAAGCGATGCTGTTTTTGTATTCTTGTGAGCTCTATTGTTAGGTTATTCTCTCCCCCAGTAAAAAAAAAAGATCGATACACGAGATGCAATTTAAATATAAAAATAGCTCAACGGAAAATGCAACACAATACAATCTTTTTTCCAAATATTTATCAATAAAATAGTATACCACTCCATTTTTTGTGCATCACTTTTGCACCATATGCGAGGCGATTCAATAGAATCAAAATATTGGATTGTGTTTTCCAACACCAAATAAGGCAATGACACCTTAGAGGTGGTGCAAAAGTAGTGCCAAAATAGTAGTGTGGTTTATCATATATTTCTTAAGCAAGTATGAAGAACTTGAAAAATGCTATAGGGCAACCCCGTTTGACAGTTCTGTTTAGCACCTCTTTTGCACCTCTCCATGAAGTGTCAGCATTCAATTGATGTTGAAAATTACATAAACGAAACTATACTAAGGCCCTATTTTACGCAAATTTTCTTCTATTTTTTCTTATACTTCTTCTACTGTTTTTTTTATAATTATATTACTTCTTCTTCTACTTTTTCTTATTTTTAGAATTAGTGATGTTTTGTGCAGGTCCTTAAGTATATAGCAACATCCTAAAATGGTGCCGAACTAATACAAGACAATTACGAAAATATCTACGATCAGATATTATAATACAAATAAATTAAAAAGCAGTTCAAAATATTTTTTTACTTCAATTACCTAAATCCTTCCGGTAAAATTTTGTGACTATTCTTTCTACAAAATCTCATTTCAAATTTTCATGCTCCAACACGAAGAATAAATTTCTCCATACATTGGCATTATCGGATAGATAACTTATGGCCACATTTATGAAACAAAAGTACTTTCCTATCTCCAGTCCGTGCATGATTCAGGTCAAGAAATGCCACTCCCACACCTGAAAACGGCTGCTGGATGTCAGACAGATTATGCTCACACATACTTATTGGATGGATGGAGATGGATCTAAAATTGATTTCTGGTGGGACAAGTAGACTCCAACAGGCCCCATTGGACATCATATTCAGCACACCACAAAGGAGAGTTCCTTGGAAAATATCATAGTTAACCACCATTGGGACGTCAAGAGGCTGAACCTTCCAAAAGAAGTGCAAGATGATATTGATGGAGTGGTATATTTTCTGCGGGAAGATAAATGTATTTGGGAGCCATCTAAGGATGGGAATTTCAGCTTCAGAGCAGCTTGGGTGAAGATAAGACACAGGGAGTCAAAGCAGAATTTTTTTTGCGTCTTTGGCATCTACTCATACCCCTGAAGATGAGTATCCTGGCATGGAAAATTCTGCTGGACGCAATCCCAGTAGATGAACGAATTAGAAAGGTTGGAATTCACTTGGCATCGAAATATCACTGTTGCCTCCAAAAACCTCAACTGGAAACCGTGAATCATCTATTTTCGTATGGAGACATAGCTCAGTCAGTATGGAATTTCTTTGATCATATCTGTCACATCCCAATATCCTCGGATCCGCTATCTAAGAGGTTGGGAAAATGGGATAATAAAAAGGGCTCCAGACTTTATAAATGTGTGATTCTATTACTTCCAATAATTGTCTGTTGGTCAATCTGGGTCATTCGATGCAAAGCGGTATATGAAGATTAGGATATGGCACGGGACCAAGTAATTGCTATAACAATATCCCAGCTTAGAGATGTGCTGAGTAATAAGCTATTAAAGGGAGATTAACTACACTACAACTCCCCCCTCCTAAAGTGCAGCAACTTCCCAGGGCCATAAAGAAACCATTCATTCCTCAGTCTCAGGTGATGTTTCGACTGCAAACCTCCTGTTTCAGAGAGTCAGGATCCACCACAGTGGGAATTGGAGGTGTTATCAGGGCCAAGAATGATGAGTTTATATCTGGATACACCTACAATACTACGGATGCAGAGGATGTTCGAATCAGAGCAATATATGCTGGCATCTTTGTGTGTGTAAACAGAGGGTTTAAAAATGTGATGGTTGAAATCAATCAGGCAATAAGCTTTCTGCAGCGGAGAGATGAACAGGGAGTTCCCTGGCGCTCGTACTTCACATATGCAAAAATCCGAGACTTGTTGCGGGCCAATACAGACTACATGTTCTACTTTTCTACTGGCAGTCTAAAACCTTTTAAAATGGTTAGAACCCTGGCAAAATGTGGGCATGGAAATGGGGATCACAATTTCTACACTGAATTTTTTCTTCCATCAGCTATAAGAAGAGCATACCAGCTGGAGCAAAAGGGGAAATCATCCAACTCCTGCTGAACTAACAGCTGCGCTTGTGTATTCTGTATATCATCTGCAAGTTTTTTGCCAGCAAGTTGATGTATGAAAAAATGTTGAAACTAAAGCATCTAAAGCGGAGAGCCAAAATGTAACTTCGGCTGCGAGTCAGATTTCTTAGAGGAGTCACGTTATAGTCTATGACTACACGGGGATGATGCTAGTTTCTAGCATTTGTCTCCGGCATAGGTATTTTGGCAAAACTCAACCAAATTTGTTCTCTGTTTACATTCCAAAGTGCAAAAAAACTCTGTTGATTTGTGGCTGTCTTTTGTGATGGTGTCCAAATGATTACGAGGCTATGGTCATGGAAGAACAAGTTGCAGACAAAAGGGGATGGAAAATTCTACAACTTCGGCTAGCAACAGATTGACAGCATCAGTTTGCTGCCTTCTAATCCACGAGGATGTGAGTGTTTTATAGCCTCATATCTCCGGCCATGGTGCATCTATGCCCAAAACATCCTATGCTTTGACTGTGATATGATCCTATGCAATGTAATCCCTACTGTTGCATTTTTAAAGTGCCATACCACTGGATGTTGGAGCAAAAATATGGCTGAGGAAAAGGATGTCGTATCTTGACAAATCCACCCTGCACTGCACAAGGTAGAAGACGGAGATGGATCACACAAACGAATGAAGATGAAGCTGCTGATCAATTTTCAAGAGAAGAGGCGCAACCCATGCCTCTGCACAAATCTGAAGTGTTAAAGTCCTAAAGCCACAACTCTCCACTTGGGTTGAGGTAAGTTTTTGAATTTTTCGAAATTATGAACTCTGTACCATGAAATCTTTTGTCTATTACCCATTTCTAGATGATAGAAAAAATGTATAGGGTGATAGAACGTAGTTCTTTTCCTTTTGATTCATCCTGCCATGGACTTGAAAAGAAAAATGTCATATGTACGGCAAGCATGGATAAAAAAATGTATTTTTTTTACCGATGAAATAAAACTAATCCTTCAAAAAAAAAGATAGATAACTTATGCATGTTGTACCTCATCCTTGTACAGTTTTTTTATCGGCTTGCCTATCTTGGATATAATCGTACCCCTTTGGAAAACAAAGTAAATATTGTGATATTTATTGCTTTATAAACTGCTTACATCATGTAATATCCAAATCAATGTATTCGGTCGACAGTAAAGTATTGACATATTTAGATAACTCTCACTATGTTTATGAGAAATATTCAAATGTACAATATTTGGGTGTACAAGTACAATCCGTGTATAATTTGTTTGTGTCATTATCTATTTAAGAAATGTGAGTGATTGAGTTTGAATATGTGCACTTCCCTTTCTATCCAAGACAATACCTCCAAGACAAATTTCACTAATTCCAAGACAAAATCTGGGATGTCCAATCCCGCAAACATATTCAATGAATTTGTTAGTCGTCAATCGTCCTTCCCCCCAATTTCCTTAATCGTCCTCCACCGCAATTTCGGTGACCGTCCTTCCTCCGTCAATTTCCCATGGCAATCCATTTGCGGTCAAGCAACTCTCGACTGATTAATGGAATTTTGGGGGGTAAATTATTCATTGAATTTGTTCTTCACACACATTCCATTGGAGATGGCTTCTTACCGTCTGATGTTCTTGTTGTCCGGTATGTTTTTTTTTTATATGTTGATAGTGAGGAGTATGGATTTGGGCTTGAAACATGATGGGCAAAATGGGTTTGGGGTGTATACTCCCCCTTCCGGGCAAAATATGTTTTATTCATAGGATTATTGGATTTGATGAATTTGTTGAAACATGATGGATTTTTTTGCTGATTCGTTACCTTCTGTCTTCTCAATGTGTTTAAGGTTATGGGGCCAAAAATAGAGAAGGCTGTCGTCGAGAAGGAGGTCACCGGCAAATCCTCGTGAAGATGGATTAAAGAAGAGGTTGGAAGACATCAGATGTTGGAAAACATCGTGAAATGCGGCAAATTTATTCTAATTGTTGTGAAAATTTGGTGGATTTGTGTTTAAAGATTTACTCTCGACCATCTAATTTAATTGAACTGTCTAGATCTTTTGTCCTGCAAATATTGAGATTTGTGTTGGACTTGGATGGATTGTCTTCGATAAGAAGGGAAATCTGAATATGTGTATGAATTGAGAATAACTACACATTTCTGAGTTATCATAATTTAATTGTACAAAATTTTTATTGTATTTTTCAACATACAATTTGGTGTTGGTACCTCATACTAGATGCGAAATTCATATAAAAAATAGTTAACTTATATCATTTGGAAAATGCTAGCTACAGGTATTGTCCATACCTGTATGGATTAATGCCTAATTAATTTATTTTCGTCATTAAAATAAGAATTTTAATTTAAAAACAAAGAAGACGAATATTTTTAATGTTCAACCGACTCTGACCTTCATTTCTAGTATATTGGTAAGGTTTAGAATTATTTCAGGGTTTAGGGTTTATTTATGATTTAGGGTTCATTTAGGGTTTAGGGTCTATAGATTTTAGGGTTTAGGTTTGGGTTTAGGGTTTATAGAGTAGGGTTTTATTTTTTCGGCGACGAACCTACTGTAATATTAATCACCATTTTTATTAGGGTTTAGGATTATTTTAGGATTTAGGGTTATTTTAGGGTTTAGGATTTATTTAGGGTTTAGGGTCTATAGATTTTAGGGTAGAGGGTTTATTTCGAGGTTAGAGTTTATAGGGTAGGGTTTTATTTTTTAGGCGGCGAAGCCGCCGTAATATTAATTAACATTTTATTAAGGTTTAGGGTTATTAGGATTTAGGGTTTATTTAGGGTCTATAAATTTTAGAATTTATAGGGTAGTTCGCTGGCATAATATTAATCACTATTTTTTTATTAGGATTCAGGTATTTTTTTAATAAAAAATAATTTTTTTGCTTGTATGGACATGTAGCACTTCCTATATCATTTTTGTTATTGGAAGGGGCACGTGTACAAGCCAAGAATTTTCATTTTTTAAAAGTTGAACAATCAAAATTCAAAATAAAAAAAACTAAACAAGATAATAAGAACAAACAAAAAAAAACAAAAAAAAAATATTCAAACCGAATCAAAATTAGTTTGCAACTAGATGTTGAAATCACTTCCGCGTATTAGATTTGTCGCACAAGTAAATTTATGAGAAATCTAATTTTGAAAAGTAACATTAAAAAAAAGTATTGCGAAAATAACATCTATCCTTAAAAAAATCAAAAATCGAATATATTTAACTTTACCATACTAAACGCTGATACTAATATGTCAACTAACGTAATTATACTCACTCCCACCAACCCCAAACACTGTTACGATTTTTCGGTCATCGGAGAACACAAATCAATATTTTTCATCTATTCTTCTTCATTATAGACTCAATTTTTCCGGAAACACATTCAAAGAGAGCGAGAGAGACAGAAGAGCATCAACAGGTGCAACGTGAGTAGGGTAGATCTAACTGTGTTCCATTTTTGAAGGTGCGCTTGATTTTGAATTCTTGCTGAATTATAGACAATATTATTTTGTTCGCGATATGGGTCATGCATTTTGGTGTGAGAATTTCAATTCAGTTGTCTGAATGTTTATTCTTTGGATTAATTCAATTGATTTGTTGACAAGAATACAGGTTACGGCCTGCGTTCAGTCACCCGACACCTTGGAGTCGTGATTATCGTGTTTGATCGAGTAACTCGACTACTTGATTCTGGGTATTTATATTATATATGTGGTGCTCTATTTTATATTATTTGCAGATGAAGCTGACTATATGTCTGTGCATTAATATCGTATGCAGTCTTTTCATAGACTGCGCGTGTAGTCTTTTCATGATCTGCACAAAGTTGCGCATTTTCACTAACTGAGCGAGTCTTTTCATATTCCGTTTTAATGTTGAACAACTAGATACCACATCCACGATACAATTATGTTAATTCCAGTTCCTATAGATATATGCAACAACAACAAGAAACCTACTCCTCATTCACAATATGGTTCCCATCAGAATAAGACACGCCATATCCTTCTGTGCAGTTATCTTTATCCCGAAAGAAAAATCAACAGCTTTCTACCAATTAATCTCCAACTCTTACAAGTGAAATGGTGCTGGTGTGTCTTCCGGGATAAAGTGAGCTTTTCCTAATGGACCTAGCACTCTCGATATTGTGGATTTCATCTTCTGAATACATGGAGACTGGAATGACCTCAATATTCATCATTCCGGATGGGCATCGCCATTCACTGGCCCCTTTGGCCCTCAATGGGTTATTGAGGTATGTGGTGAGGTTTTCGGTTTCCTATAGAGAGCTGAGTATGTTCCTCGAAGTGGATGAGAAGAATCTTCATAATAGTATATAACAAATGAAGTGTCGGTAGAGGGATTCATTCGTTTTCTAACGGTGTAAAGTAGCTTATAATTTAGTTAATTTAATTCTGTATTTTATAAAATCTTTTTTAGAAAATATTAAAATTTCATCACATGTGCAATGAGCAGAATAGGCTGGTTGGAACGAATATACGTCAGTCGAAAAAACCACGACCCAACATGATTAACCCGTCGAATGATTCGTTCTCAAACTATCCATTAATAGGCGCAATATCGGTTATTCGATCACGTGTGATGGAAAAAGCGTGACTATACGTGTTAAACCCTGAGACTGCAGTCAGACCTAAGCTATGAGGATTTTATATCCCAATTTATGTAGCACGAATATTGGTTCCACCTCGACTATACGTGGTTAACCTGGATATAATTTACGGGCCTTAGACCTCAGATCCTGGTTCATTCCCCGAAGAGATATGTCAGACGTTGCATTAAATCAAAGACTACGTGTGTCTTTTCAAAGACTACAAGTGTGTAAGTTTATGTCCTTTCATGCACAATGAATGGGAAATAGTTGGATACCACGTCCTCGACACAACTAATTACCCTTCAAATAGATGTAATAACAACACGAAATCCATCCTCATCCACAACATCGTTGCCAACGCCGCTTTCTTCTCCAGTTCCATTCCCGACTCTGCCAGAATGAGTTTAAGTGGTGCTGGTGTGTCTTCTTGGATAAAGAGAACCAGCATCTCTGTCTGTACTTTGGCTACCTGTTCAGCCTTCGAGAGCTGTCCTATACATGTTGGGGAGCATCATTAGTATATTTCCTTTTGTGGACATGTACTAATATTTGTATCAATACCTACCCAGAAAAAAACTAATATTAGTATCAAATCTTCCAGCTTGACGATGATTTGTGCAATATCTTGTGCTGGTTTCACATCCAAGCTGTAACAAGATGGCAAAACAACGTAAAATTGAGATACACAAATCTTCCAAGTTGATGACGATTATTAGTATAGTTCTTTGTGTCATTTACCAATATATGAAACATCAATTTCAATATCTTTGCAATGATATTTGTAACTAACTGTTGACTTTATATTATTAATCAAATTGATGAAATAATTGATATGGTATATTTTTATTTAAATTTTCATTTTCTGTTTACGATATTGAGTTCAACAACATTCAGTCAAATCATTAAATTCGAAACCCGGATGTTCATTCATTTTTAACCTGAATTCACGAGTCAGAATAAGCAAAACAGTAAGTGGGGGCCGTATGCCTATATTCATGAAGATTCTCTTCAACTGTTTTGGCATCATCATCCACTATTCCATTGATGCGTTCGTACATGGCATAGGCAGCTATTTGGCCTAACACGTGAACGTTCATCATACAGTGGTTGATGCCACCACGAATGGCTTAGTCAGCGACGACTTTCATTTCAAAATTCAAAACAATCCCTTCGTTTGGAATTCGATAGTACATTCATTCATAACAAACTATCCGTTCGGCCCGATGAGGGTGCGTCTTTTTATTATTTTCAGCGTTAAAGAGTCAGCGTTTTTTTCATAATTTATGTGCGTTGTTTCATGTTCTGAGATGCTGGAATAGATTGGATTGGAAAGGACAACAATCAATTCTCGTCAACTTCACCGCAGCTATACGTGCATGGCTATCGAATTCACCACGACTGAACTAAAATTATACGGGTGAATCGTATGCCAGTCGAGTTCACTACGACTGTACGAGACAGACTGGTCGAGGCATTCGTGAAGGTTCTCTTCGACTGCTTTGGCATCATCTTCCACGGTTCCATTGACGCGTTAACGCACGACATAGACAGCTATTGGTTGATATTACCTCGAATGGCAAAGTCACTGACGATTTTGATTTCAAAAATCAAAATAATTCATTCGTTAGGAACTCGGATAGTACATTCGTTCGGAACTTGGATAGTCGAGACTAGATGAACCAAATTATCAACATTCTAGATTCTTCTTATATAATTTCCACGAGCAGCCCAGATACAATTACTCTCGTGACCATGGCGGTGTATCGTTAGACGAGACAGACGAACCGCAATGTTGATCGATATCATCTTCCACTCTTCCATTGAAGCATTTGCACAAGGCAGCTATTCGGCCCAACACATTAACTTCTATCATACAGTGGTTGATGTCACCGCGTATGGCTCACCCTCCAAGTAATTCGGTCTGAAGGGCAAAGTAAGAGGCAACGTCAAAGAATTCGATTGTGTCGGCCACTCGACGAAGTTTAGAGCGGAAGCAGCAAAGTTGGGTGATAAGCTCCAAAATACGGTGACAATTCAGGCTGCATTAGTGGCGTCGAGGTTATCCAGAGTGAACATGTCGGGCCATGCGGGTCATGATGTTCAGCGGTTACAAAGACAAAGGCCGCAGTCACCGCGATAAGGTCATCGAGGGCAGCATTGCTTGGGATATTTTTGGCGATGAATGAGACAATAATAAGGTCGGAGACGATCATGACAAGGGCAGTAACTGAATCGACTAAGAATGCGACGACATCATCCATGATTCGAACTTTTAAACTCTAGATTTTTCACTCGGAGATAATATAGTAAAAAATCTTCTAAATGTTGAGTTGAGTAGAATTTATTAAAAGATGGTTTAATATTTTTTTTTTCTCATTCCATGAATTTTAGGTAAAAGATAATAAAATTAAATTAAAAAATAATTAGAAATTTACAATTAGAAATAATATTTTTGGGGAGTTAGTTGGTCTAATTGATCCCTTTTCCATTTGGGCTCTTCCTTCGTGTCTAATCCACTGTACAATTGCATTTCAGCTACTCTTTTTTTTCCAACTTTTTGCTATGAAACAAAAGAGATGAAAACAAGATTACACCGTACAATTACAAACCTACACGATTAACAAAAACGTCACCCCAACAAATTAGGAATCATCCTCTGTTTCTTGCTACATTCCAATGCATAAATCTCCATTTCCCTCATCCTCTTCACACCGCCACAAGTTCCGTCGCCGGCGCTGGCGAGGCCACTCGGGATGTTAAATATGTTCACCCCAAACAGTCTCATTATCTGAACGGGCCGAATCGGGGCGGGTATGGCCCCAACATTCAGCCCGTTACTCCTCGGCTTCCAGTCAATGTATAGCTGTTTATCTGGGCCCGCCGACCGGTAAAAGCTCACAATGTCGCCGGCCCGCAGATCCTTCTCCTTAACAAATCGACTCCACCCTTTCGTCAGCACGTAGCTCTGGCTGCTGTTCCAGTACGAATATCGGAACCTCCACACTTTCCCACCCATGTCCTCGAGATTCAACAGCACGCCTTTTGTACTGTTCCCACTCTGCAACGGAAAATGCTTCTCCGCGTGCTGTTTGGGTATCACGAGGCGATTCAGCTTGCCCACGTCACTGGGGGTCACCGCCTTTTCGAAGAGGTGTTCCCGGCACCGGTCCGCGCCGGATGGATTGGCGGATCCCGCAGACTTTATCCCGGCGGCGATACCGTAGGTGCGCCTGCTCTGTTCCAGCTCGTCGCTGTATGTATGTTTCCTGAGCATGTCGACGATCTCGGATTTGTTGTGGGAGTTGAGGAAGGACAGCTCTGCCTCATCCTCCGACGGCTTGAAGTTGGTAATCGCGTCCCGGCCGCGAAACCGCTGCGCCGCCGTGTCGTACGCCCTAGCCGCGTCTTCCTCGTCGTTGAACGTCCCAAGCCACACGCGCTGGTGCTTCTCGTAGATTTGCGCCCCCCACCGGCCGTTGGGCTGGGGGACTACACCCTTGAACCGAGACGACGGCAGCTTCCGGGATTCCGCCTCCACCCCCATTTCCGCGTCGATCACCACACTCGCACCGCTGCCCATCCTCGAGAGACGCTCCGCCGACTTCGGAACAGTCTTGACAAATGACAGCGGCTGCGGCGGAGTAATGGATTCCGATTCCGTGGTCGCGATTTCGTCCACACAGCTACCTTCCATTCCGAATTCTGATGAGAGAGAGAGAGAGGAGAGAATTCTGAAAAATGTGAATGTTGAGCTGTTGAGGTTGAAACTGGGGATGAGGCTTGTTTTCTATGGATGTGTATATATATAGACATATACACACGCAATATATATGCCCGCATTGCAACCAAAACCGGAATGGCAGGGCAACTAGCAGCCCCAAGTTTTCAATTTTCATGTGCTGAAATTAATTAGCAACTATCAAGTAATAATAATAGCTTTGCATTTGCTAGAAATAAAAAAAATGTACAAAAAATTAGTGGGTCAGGTCAAACCTTTTGATGTAAAGTGGCGCGTGTCAAGTGGTTCCGTTTCACATGTGTGATATGTGCATGGTGGGTGGCCCTGAGGTCAAATTCATCCCCCCTGAGTTTTGATGCTACTCTACAATTACAAACAGCATGGTGTACAGTTCCACTAAACTACACTACACACAGGCAGCGGTAGCACTGCACACATACTCAAGTTGAGACATTCATTTAGTAGGGTTCGGGCTACACTAGTACTGCCAAAGAACAAACGGATTGGTCCGAATGGTTTCGCTTTCGTGTGGAATATGGTTAGTTAATATGCAATTAGCGTGAAAACAAAATTAGTAACTATAGACCAAATATTGAGTTGACTCAGTTGTTGGAGCCGATGGGGTTATATTTAGTAAATTTGACTGATAAAGTGACTTGTGACTGATAAAGTGACTTGTGACTGATAAAGTGACTTGTGACTGATAAGGTGATCGGTGACTGAACACTGATAAGATGATTGATGAGGTGTCCTGATAAGGTGACTAATTTGATTAGACTTGTTTCGTAAATTTACCTGATAAAGTGACTAATTTGCGTAAAATGACATAAAAGATATTATTTAATATTGTTATTGTATTTTTTAATAATATTCTAAATCACAATTATTTTTAAATAACAAAAACGTTTTTAGCTTTAATAATTTGAATTTATTGTTTAAATAAATAGTTATTATTTTAAATATCAATAATAAAGTTTAGAACAATGAAAATAATATACTCATGGTAGAGACATGTAGGCACTTGCAGACCCTTATAGGGCCCTGGGGTGCAGGCGCACCCCCTAAATTTTTTTATACTTGAACTTACACCCGTCGAACCCCCTAATTAGACCCAGGATACCCTCAGGATACGTGCCCTATGTAAAGCGCACCCCATGGTTAGAGGTCAGAATCCGCCAGTGCATGTAGGTATATAAAGTCAAGAGTAAAATTGGAATAAAAGACTTATAAGTCACCTTATTTTTGAATCAGACTGAAAAAATGTCTTTTCAAATCAGTCAACTTATAAGTAGACGTTCACATAACAGATTTATTTTGTCAAACTGACTTATAATACAGAATTGATTGATAATGTGACTTATAAGTCGACGCTAAACACAGCCTATGTCCTTTTCCTGCGATATTAGTTATTTACCCCCTCTCTTTACAGATTCGACATTTTTTTGTGTGGATAAATTCTAGAACTTCGCAAAAATTATATTTCAAAAAATATCCTCATATTTTATTTTTTATTTATGTTTATTATTTTATACTTAATAGGCATTAAAAGAAAAATAAGAAAATAAAATAAATTATTAAATCATTTTAATAATTTCTAATCAAGTCAATCGCCGAAAGACTTTTCACTTTCACTCTATCACCGTCAAGAAAAAAACTCTTCTCAGACATCAAAATTGAACAATGCGATGCCCTTCAACCTCAACTCGAATCGCCTTTAATATGTCGCAGGATAAATTCTCACACACTCATACTCGTTACTCTCGGAGAGAGACAATGGAATAAGTGCAACTCGAATCTCCAATCAACAGTCTGACGAGAGTTGCTCAAATATGCAAACGGATGACTCCTATCGTCGGGTCACCATGCCTGTCGAGATGAACTTTCTCTTCATATATGGGGTCATGCACGAACTACGAAGGGATTCCTATTGGTAGAGTGTCTATCATGAACTTGATTGATCTTTGCAACAAATTTGGTGACATGTTTTGTGAACTTCATTTGATCTATTAAGAAATTAAAGATCTGATACTCAACATATCATGTCAAAAGTTCATTTCCAACCAAAATCCTTCCAATTCTTTTTCTCACTAAGCAGCTGCGACCACCAGGGGATCAGGTTCAGGTACTTCGTGTTTCTCCCCTTCTTCCTTCCCTTCCTCCCCCTCTTCATCCCCATCATCAGCATCAACATCAACACAATTAAGGGTCTGATGATCGAAGGACACTGGGTAACTGATGTGCAGATGGTTAAAAATAGCATCCATGAACAATTCAAGCTGCACTACTCGCCTCCTGTTTTTGATCCTCCAAATATAAACTGGAATCTGGATAGGCGACTAAACATGGAGGATAATGAGGATTTAGAAAGAGTTTTCACGGAGGAAGAAGTATTAGCCGCAGTTCAGAGTTGTGCTAGTGACAAAGCACTCGGGCTTGACGATTTTAACTTTAGATTCATCAAACACTTCTGGTTCTTGTTGAAATCAGACATCATGTATTTTTTCAACGAGTTATGGACCGAGGCTCAGTTAGTAAAAGGATTGACAGCAACGTTTGTTGCATTGGCTCCAAAAACCTCTACCCCACAATTCTACAAGGACTTTCGCCCTATCTCTATGATTGAAAGTATTTATAAGATCCTCTCAAAGGTGCTATCATCCAGACTCAATCAGGTGCCTAAATTAATATCTCAGAATCAGACAGGTTTTGTTCCTGGGAGGCACATTCTGGACAGTGTCCTGATTGCTAATGAAATTATTCATGAAGCTAAAATGAAGAAGAGAAAATGAGTTTTGTTTAAGGTGGATTTTGAAAAAGCTTTTGACAGCATCACTTTGAAATACCCATGGGAGATTATGGAAGCAATGGGATTTGGTGTGAGATGGATGAGATGGATTAAGTGCTGCGTTGGAAGCGCCCATATTTCTGTGACAGTGAATGGCAGCCCTTGTGGTGAATTCAAACTAGGGCGTGGTTTGAGGCAAGATGACTCACTATCACTGCTATTATTTTCCATAGCTGCTGAACGGCTAAATGAATTCTTAGTCAGACTCAAAGCAACAGGTTAGATATCGGAATATGCAGTAGGACAAAGAAATATCAGCATTACTCATCAGCAGTTTGCTGATGATACAATACTTGTTGGAGATGGTTCCCTTGTTGATTCTATTCCATTCAGAAGAATACTATGCCTATTCGAACTCTCTTCAGGCTTGAAAGTGAATTTTCACAAAAGTGTGCTCTACCCTATCAACTTAAGGAACTATGAGGCACTATCCCATGCAGCAGTTTTGAGGTGCCAAATGGGTAGCATACCATTTCAATATCTAGGTATGCTTGTTGGAGCAAACCCGAGAAGGATTCAAACCAGACAACCCCTACTTGTCAGAATGAGGCAGAGACTATCAGGATGGGAAATTAAATATATTTCTCTTGGTGGGAAAATGGTGCTTATCAAGTCAGTTGTATCAAGATTGCCACTATACTACACATGTCCCTGTTTAAGGTGCCTACAGCTGTGCTGAATCAGATGACACGCCTTATGCGGCAATTCCTATGGGGAGAAAAACTTGAGGGACCTAGGAAAATTTGCTGGATTAAATGACCAAAGGTCTGTCTTCCAATGAAAAAAAGAGGACTGGGTATTGAAAGTATGCGAGAATTCAACTCGGCCCTCTTTGCCAAGTGGGGGCATAGGCTGTTAGTTGAAGAGAATTGTTTGCTTACTCAGGTGATTGATTCCCTATATGGGAATGCTGATATATTGAAAAGATTCAATAGCTCACGCAGGCAGCCCCCGAAGCAATCTATTTGGTGGGCTGGCCTACGAGACACAATCCTTAATCAGGCATGGTTTACATATAACATTCGTAGAGACTGTCAGAATGGTGTGCAAACACTATTCTAGAAAGATAAGTGGAGAGGTGACAAATGTTTTGTAGATAAATACCCTGAGTTATATCTAGCTGCAGGAGATAAAAGTGGGACAGTGGCTGGTAAAGGATTTTTTGACAGGGATTCTTGGACATGGTGCTGGTTATGGGAGAGGATATGTAACAGACAGGAAATCACACAATTCTCTCAGCTGCTGACTGATTTAGAAACTGTTCCACCCCCTACGATGGAGCAAGACAAATGGACATGGAATGTGATGAGAACCTAGAGTGACATGCAAGTATACATGGTCATCAAGTAGTAACTTCACTAATGAGTAAAGGTCATCTCCCAAGGGAGTAGAGCTAACCCACACTAATCAAACAC
>JAOYMZ010000295.1:0-10223 GCA_025802335.1 Pinguicula primuliflora | reverse complement strand
TCAAGGTGGTCAATGCATCAACTGGTAAGTTAATGCTTTAAAGGATATTTTTTTCAATATGGAACCTGAAATCAATGAGAAGAAGTGCAATGGGAAGAACCGATTCCCGCATTCCCGATTATTTCAGAAATGCAGGAAATTGGGACGGGTTCGGTGCCGAAATTTTGACACCGAACCTAAACGGGACGGTTCCGGGTATTGCTAATACCCGAATCGAATTCTCGTTTGTCCACCCCTAGACTTTAATCAACTACTTGCAAATACTGACAGACTTCTGTGGAGAACTTCAGAATTTTCACAAACTTGAGTGTATGAGGGCAATTAAGCCCTTTTTATCTTCAGTAAGTACTAACGTCTAGGTTTGAACTGGAAACCTCCAACGAGTAAGTTCATTGTAGAGGTCTCCAGCAGAAAGCCATGAACAAATCAAGGAAGAGAACAAGAAAAGATGAAGGAGAAGTAAGAGAAGATGCGTCGAAGTTGGTAGAGTTGAAAATGATAAAGGCCACCGTCAAGGTATTTGCTGAAAAGCCTGAAACAAAAGTCTCCCCGATAATGGCGTATTTTCCGTCCGGATATGAGCCTAAAGAGGATCCGGAATCCGAAATTCAGTCAAGCATAAAGATTTACAAGAGCGCCAAATCGAGAAACCCCCAAAACCCTAGGATGCAGGTGGTAATGGGGGTGCCTGGGTCTCTTGTGAATTTCGTGGGGACAAATTATTCCGGCGAGGCTACGACACCTCAGTTATGTAATTACGCCCTCGCAGTGTTTGATAAGGATAACTCAGTTTTTAAAATGGTTCCGATCGCTGCCAACAGGGTGAGCTTCCTTTCGTGTTTTAACGTTATTTTTGCTTTTCAGTTGAGAGTGGAGCTAGTTTGAGTTTCTAATCTTTGGTATCGGCTTAAAGACAAACTTTCAGACTGCAGGTCGGCCTGGTATTTGCACATGTATGATTATTATTTAGTATAGGGAAGTTGTTTGTGGAATTCAATTATATTATCTTATGTTTAGATCTGTAATGCCTCTATTTGTATATATTCATCTAACAATAGTTTTTTCGGGTAAGTTACTCTTATTTGCACGTATGATTTGGCTAATACCCTCATAACTAGCAGAAGCAGTTACACGGATTCTTGTGTGTCTTATATCAGCATTGGCAAGTTTTGTTCGATTTCTCATAGTTACATTTTACCACTGCAGATATACAGACTGGAACCCAAACTTGCTGCTGTAATGGTGGCTCCTATCGATGAACTCCAGGATGAACCTACAGGCGAAGTTTCCAAGAGCGATAAGGATGACAAATTCAGGAATTTGACAATCATGTACTCAACAAAGAAAGATATAAGGCGGGTATGATATTCTAGTTTCCCCTAAAATTTGGAAAGTGCATAATCAATGACATATTTTATCATCCATTATTTCGTGGTTGTTATGTCTGTCTCCTGATAGTGCAATGGAGAAATTTTAAGTATGATCTATGTAATAACGTCTACTCTTCCTCTGTTTCAATCGTATTATTTATTGCTTGATTTATGAGGCACTCATGGTTGATTGGAGTTCAGGATGAGAAGCGCATCACGCTGCGCCAAACGGAAGATTCTGGAATGCCAGGAGATATGGACAAGAAATTGGGAGAAATCAAGATCAACATGGAGGCAGTTGAAGATGCTACTTCTGCAACCACTTCTCGCAATATTCCACCGTATGATATGGAAGCCACTACGGCAGACAAGGCCTATCCACTGGAAAAGATTATTCTAAAAGGGGAGTGGGAGTACCTTCTTGATGTATTTGAGCTTGCACAATCTGGATACGATGCAAACCCTGAAGCTTACCCAAGTTTCGTGTGCAATAGATATGATAAACTGAAATGCATGAAGGTAAGAATTTTTACAATATTGAATCTCTTATTGTTCTTCTCTGTGCATGTATTCGCTACATCAAATATTCCATGAGTTTATTAGATACGTGAGAGTCTCGTGTTTTTTGGTGTGCTACTCCTGTAGTTGTCCTCTTTGGAAATTAAGTTATTTTTCTGATGCACTAATTATTACATTAGCACTAAGCTCATCATTTAGAATTAGAACTCCTTTGAGAATCTTTTGATGTTCACAATTTGCAGGATGAGTCAAAGAAAAAGAGAATGGCTGGAATAATGTCTTATATAACTCATCTCATCAAATATAAAGATAAGCATTCCATGGAAGGCGTATCATCGGCAAAGCATCACAAACTGCCAACTATCTTCTCACAGAAGTTCACCTCTTTGTTTGGCACTTCGGATAATAAAAGGATTCCGGAGGACAAACAGAACCTGCTCGTTAGCTATGTGCTGGTGCTCACTCTATTCGTGGATCACTTCATGTCCGACCCATCAGATATAGCCAAAGATCTGAGGATGGACCCTGTAACACTGCGGGAACATTATGACCATTTAGGTTGCAAACATGTACGCGATAATCAGGTGTTAATGGCCACTCTTCCAGTCCCCTTGCAATTTCAAACGACCAAAAGGAAGAGGCGAAGGTACTAGGTATGATTTTGCTGCTTGAGTAACTAACTCTCTGGTAAACGTCACCTTTTGCTGAAATCGTTTGGAGCTTTTATGTCGTAGTGCAATCATGTATCATTGTATAAGGCTTCGGAGCCTACAGCAGTGTACCGTTAACAGAGTGAAGATTTTCACTAGCTATGCATCTGTTCTTCTCCTCAGACAGCACTAGACATGATGCTTTTTTGCGGTTAAAATAAGTTTCAAAAGTTTATAACTGGTTGGTTTCTTCTATATTACCACGGATAACTATTCTGATATTAACTTCAAGTCTCAAGATAATGAGAAAAATGATGGACCTGTCATCCAAAGATTGACATGCCTGTCTATGCTGGAAACTGTTATTTGTCAAACAAGTTGGCATCAGGACTTGCTCTTGAACTTCCTCTGTGCTTTCAAATCAACTACTATGATGGAAATGTTGTCCTTACTACCCTTTTGAATGGCAAGGTTGCATAGGTACTCCGCTGCTTCTTGTGAAGCTGCGTCGACGCCATGGCCTCGGCCTGCTACGGACCGGGTTCCGTTCTTTTTATGCCATATTAGTATGCGTTTTCTCGCCACTTCACATGCTTCCTCATTTGTCATTACATCCCACAATCCATCGCTGGCAAGAACAAGGCAATCATCTTCTCTACCTCGTGGGACAAACATGACCTCTGGTTCGGGTATGATCCATGGTTTCAGATATCTATCTCCTAAGAAAGGAGCGAAGAAATATAATAGTTTTTCATCAGGTTATGAGGTCAAAATTGGACTAAATGGCGTTATGGCAGCAGAATGGACTTACCAATAGACCTGGACATTGCAAGAACACCAAAAACACGGTGACCATTCCATTGAATGACTTTGCCTCCAGACGCCTCAATTCGTGCATATTCGTCTTCTCTATTTGGCTGAGAAAACATTGAACGAACAGAAAATCATGAGGCTCTAGCCTGGGTAAACAAGCTTGCACAAATATGTAACAAACGAAGCTGAAAGTTTACTTTGTGATCAACAGATAATGGAATTGCTTCTTTGCCTCGATAGAGGACAGCTCTTGAATCTCCACAGTTTGCAACTATAATATGGGAAGAAGAAACCACTGCAACCACAGCTGTAGACCCAACTGTTTCTGGGGCAACAGGTTCCCCGATCTTTCCACTGACTTCATCGTCAACTGTCGCAAAGCAACGGGTGAAGACCTTCTCCCACTGAACCTGTCTCGTGTCGATGGTGCTCGAGGTCACCGCGTCGTGATTATAGCTATTCAACACCTCAACCAATGCCAGATGAATGCGATCACGGCAGTAATTTGCAACCTACAGAGTTACGCGACAACTGGAATGAGTTAACTGTAAAAACTTTCAGGATCTCTCCTGATCAATGAGAACAACAGACAAGTGAAGGGAATGAAGAGCAAGCAGTCCAGTCATTCCAACCATAATTGGGCAGTCAATATAGTAACCATACACATACCTGAGATCCACCATGGCCATCATAAACACCCATAAAATGAGAAGTCAGATGACTCAATGTCTGGCTAATCCCATCAAGCCCGGCATCACCTATGAACATCTTAATCGGGACTTTCATGAAATGAGGAACGACCTTGACCGCGTCTTCCATCTCCGGTCTGCTCCCACATATTGAAACAGAGCCCCACAGGGGCACACACTCTAGTTCAAAAACACTTTTAACGCCACTTTTCATGGTATCCCTCTCGGTGGATAACTGAACAGCAACAATGGATGCTTTTAATGTAGGTCCATTCGAGCATTCTTCGTTCATTTTTGACGATATTTTCAGGCCATCATCGGATATTTTTCGCCTTATGCTTCGTTCCTCATCAACAGTGATGACTTTTGCAACTATTTCACCATGCTCCGTGCCCTCAATTTCAACAGCAATCGGGACGCTTTCTACTGCACCAAGAGGCACACTTACATCTGAATTAGGATCTAGGGGTAGTAGCTCAACACTTGCGATCAAGCTAGGGTCTTCTACGAGCGAGAGAGTTTCATCTTCGTCACTTCCTGGAACATCTTGAGCTATATTACCATTTTCAGATATGTGGGTGATGATAAGATCAGCCTCAACTCCTCCAAAAATGGAAGTAGCACCCTCATCAGTTTCGGGTTTAGGAGGATCAGAAGTGGCATCCCAACTGTAACTGGTGCCATCATCCGGTAACAAAACAGGATCTGAAAGCAGGCTTGCCGTTTCAGCCATTAGCTTGAGTCGTGTGATTTCAAAGTGGTTCGAAATTCCAGAATTTTCACACAGGGGACTACCTAAGGTTAGTGCCACTGATACTGCAGGAGATATCTCTTCTATCATCCCTTTCTCCAAGCAAAGCTAAGTCCAAACATTCATCTCCTTCTGGAGACAATCTCAAGAGATTTTGGGTGTATGAAGGAATAAAATATATACAGTACAGAAAAAAAACCACCCCAAAGAGTTTACAAAAGGTTAAACAGGAGGAGCTGCAAGCTTAACTACAACAGCTTTCCATTGAACAAAATAAAGTCCTAGTTTCACTTTCACCACATGAACTGATACATACAAAAAGGGCAGTGATCTAAATGAATCAGATCTGGATATCAAATCCAGGATTCAGGCGTGGTCTTGAAATTTCAAAAGCTTTACAACATCCACTGTCACCAACAAAACATATATAATCAGGTAACTTGAACAAAAGAAGGATGCACTCAAATCCTTATCCATAATCTCAGAAATGAAATTCGTGGAGAGAACCTCGGAGAAAAGGGGGCCATAATTCAAAAGGGTGGAAAACCTACCCCCGCCACGATTCACAGAGAACCCTGCGGATGTCAACTTTCTGCCACATGGAACATGGATTCAATGGATCCAAGGACAATCATCTCAACCAATTTGCTTATACACGATTACATACGAATCACCCAGCTCTCCAACTTCTGTCCGAAGAATCAAGATTCGTTCTTCAGCAGCAAATCGTGTTACGGCAGATAATATAACACCAAAGAATCAATCTTTTTTCCAGAGGGGGATCGTGGGAAAGCCAGGAAAGGGGTTGTTCTTACCAAAAAGTTAATCGATCACCAGAAACGAGCTAACAACTGAAAAGGGTCTTAAAGTATGGTCTATGTAGATTTTATTTTTGCCACCGCTCGGGTTTCTGAGTTTCCAGAGAAACAGAAGTGTGTGTGGAAAAAAGCTTAACCAGGTTGTAGTAACGCATTCATAGGACACGTATCGATGCAATTATCGAACTCCAATCAATGCATCTGACAGAAAAGAAAATTGGAAATAAATAAAGAAATGGAAATCGAGTTCTAGGATTTTGTTTATACTGCGAATGGGTCACGGAGTCTCCATGAGACAAGCTTGAAGAAAAACACGTGTCCTTGTTTGTCAGGCAAAGCTCACCTCCCATTTAATGGAGAATTCAATGGTAGGATGAGAAGAAAAATGATCCTGGTGTAAAAATTCGCTGTCAATATATATATTTTTTGTACATCTTTCATTTCCACACAAGATTTATATGTTCATCATTTTAGGATTGATTTTAGACTCAGTTTTCGTTTGGGGCGTTCGTTTGTTTTGTTTCCCGGTGGCGGTGATTGATAGGAACAAGTATTAGCACTTGATTGGTCTCTTTAGATTTCCCATCAATGCTTTTTGGCAAAGTCAATTTATATTTAATAATCTCTTCGTTGCTGTACCAATAAGAATGCAACATCCAACCCATGCTCGATCCACCCTAAGAATTAGGACAGGGGCAGGTGGGTAACACAAAAACAATCATTTTGATTTTTATTCAAGATTCAAATAACATGGAAAGGTCAAAAAATTTATAGAGCGGGGAATGGCCATAGATAAGTAATTGAAATACTCTGGGGGCTATAAAATGTGCCAGCAAATTTATATCTGGCATATTCATTACGCCAAATTTTCCCCTAAGGATTCCAAAAAATCGGATAGAAGCTATCAGGCCGGATGACAGTCAAATCTTAATCTAATGGCCAAAAATAATTACGGTTTAACCCTAGGGTTTTTAGGGTTTAGCCCTAAGTTTATATTTAGCTCTTGGGTTAATAACTTTTAAATAAGATTTTAAATTTTTTCAGCGGCTTCGCCGCCGTAATATTATTTTGAATTCTGCATTTTTTTTTAATGAAGGATTTTTTTTGGCCGTATCCGGCCTGTAAGCCTCCATCCGGTTTGTAGGGATCCGGCAGGGGAAAATCTCTCTATTCATTACATATCTCCAAATCAAACCAAACATACCCAGTAAATTTCGTCTTTAGGCAGGGTCTGGAGAAGGTAAGATGTACGCAATCATACCCCCATTCCACAACAGGATGAAGATATTGTTTCCGTGGAGATCCCAGCTCGAAAAAATAAAAATAAAAAATAAAAATAAAAAAATAAAAAAAATAAATAAATAAATAATAATGAAGACCGCACGGTTTAGAACCTTGGTGTCTACAAGCATAATAACTTCTTCTACCAACTCAACTAGCCTGGGTAACTATCTCCATTGTATCCATTGCACACACATATCAATTCAATTTTTGTGTGTGCTCACAAGACAATGGGTGCAATTGAGGTGTGTAATGGAGTAAGTGCAAACGGACGCCTTCAAGCTGGATCGAAGAGGATGTTAGCTAGCCGCTGCGAAGTAGGATCAACCGGTGTCATAGACTGCGGCGTAGCTCCAAGCTCATGACTCCCATCCGCCCCCTCTACGTGTAGGAGACGTGCTTGAACCTCATTGATCACGGGATGCGTTTTCTCCCTATATTTTGAGACAGGATAAACCCAGGGTCGCAGTAGGGGACATTGCAGCCAACTGGGGCGGAGGTGCTGTGGAGGAAGCTGAGAGTTTCTTTTTAGTTTTCATTCAGTCTGTTGAAATAGGTCTTCTTATTTGTGTATCAGATTTGGGTACTTCCTTTTGTTGTATAAAGTGGGCCGTATGGGCTCAATATATTATCTCTTGGATTTGGTGTGATGGTTATTTAATGAAACATTATTTAAACTCGAGTATGCAAAGTTTTGGTTCGTTACATTTTGGTATCGGAGCCTAAAGATTGTCTCTTTGTATAGAAATGAAAGGGAGACGGGGGCAATCAGCTAGGAACCACCATAGGAAGCTGTCGGCTGTAGCTGCAGTCTTACCCCGCAAGAGGAATCCTATGCCTGCAGGGGACAAATTGCTGATTGCACGAAGAGGGAAACAGGCTGCAGATTTAGTTGGAAGGTGCAGATAGAACAACGAGCATGCTTGGCAGAAAACTTTGCAAGTGCTAGTACGCAGGTTGAATTGCGCAAGAACTAAGCTCGCGTCTATGCAACATTCCATGTTTGTGGCTAGCCAGCAGTATGCCAGGCATGCAAATGAACTAAAGCAGCTGAGGTATGAAGTCCAGCTGCTTTGGGAGCAAAGCTGCATGCAAGCGTGGCTGGCCCTGTTCGGCCACACGACATGAAGGGTGAAGGGTGCCTTCACCACTAAGGGAACCATAGAATCAATTGGTGCAGTCAGTCATATGTATCTCTAGAGACACAGAAGTCCCTCCCCACAACGATGAAGCTCATTAGTAGGTGGGCACCTCAAGGCATGGCCTTGGTAACGATCCCACCAACCCAACCGAACCTGAGTATAAAACTGGAGTTTGAAGAACAGACAGTAACCCTGAGTATTGAAAGATTCGTAGTTAGGAATTTTCTGCAACCAGATCGCATGAATAAAATTTATTTTAAGACCACTAGTTAAACATTTATATGTTTAGATGCGAAATAAAGAACCATGAACGTTATCATGAGATACATAATTTTATGACAGGTACTATTTTATTAGTTTGACCGAATTTTTGGTTAGAAAGATGGTAGTGGAATCGTGGAATAGACATTCTTATATAGTAAGGATTGTTTTGATAATATATATATAAATATAATCCGCAGAAGGATTATTGGTTGGGACTTCCTATAAAGAGAAGGTGGTCTATGGTCTATGGAGGTACACGGTTGGGAGGGAGTTATCACCAGACGGATGCAAGAACAACGGTGGAGCACTCACGGAGATACAAAATGCAAACCAATCATTGGAGGGATAATTCGTATGTATTTTCCCAAGATGATCGGCAAGCCAATAAAGATACAAAATATGGTTAGTTGAGCGTGAAGGGCCGCTGTGGAGTACTGGGGCTAACACGATAGGCTTAGAATCACAACGGGTTGAGGACAATACTCTACGAACAGGAGGTTACGGCCAGCCGGAGACGCACATGGACACAACGGGAGATGAACAAGTAACACCTACTGGGGGCAATACAACCACTACCCTGATCACCCTTACCCCCATTTCAAAGATCTCCACAGATATAGTTCGGGCATAGAATGCACGAGCTGCTACCTTTACGCTCAGGGCCACCCCCAACCCGGCCACGACCTCTACAGCACCGACAGTGGGAGGCGGAACCTTACCTGTAGTGGCTGGCACGCATCCTCCCAGTCTCCATCAATAGTACACAGCTCACGAAAAAAATGAAAATGACTACCTTTGATAGGATAACGGATCCGACGAGGCCAATAAATGGATGGAGGCTATGGTGAAGAGCTTTAAGCTAGCTGAGACCTCCAAAATACTTCTTGTAGAGTTCGCATACAACAACAGCTACCATTCTAGCTTGGGTATGACACCATACGAGGCCCTATATGGAAGGAGATGCCGTGTATCTACTTATTGGGATGAGGTCAGAGAAAGACTTATTCCTGGACCGGAGCTGGTTCAGATCACGAGGGAGAAGGTTGGGATTGTTCGGAAGAACTTAGAAAAAGCACAAAATCGTCAAAAGAGTGGGTAGACATGAGACCCCGAGCTATAACATTTAAGGAAGGTGACAAAGCCTACTTGAAAGTCTTACCAACCAAATGAGTTAGCAGGATTTGGGACCGGAGGTAAATTGAACCAAAGGTATATTTGTCTCTATTAGGTTTTAGAATGCATTGACAAAGTCTCTTATAGGCTTGCATTGACACCAAGCTTGTCGAAGGTCCACAATGTATTTCATGTGTCACAATTGTGTCGATATATTAGCGACCCGATACATGTTCTTGAGATGGAGAAGTTTCTAGTAACTGAAGAACTCGACAGGATCGAGAAACCCGCTAAAATACTGGATCACAAGCTGTGAGTTTTCGATCACAAAATATTTCGTACGTGAAGGTGCAATGGACAAACTACAGTGAGGACGACGCAACGTGGGAACTTGAAGAGAACATTCGTCTCGCAATCCCCACTTGTTCCTGGCCACGAAAGTTGTAAGTTTCGGGGACGAAACTTAAATTAAGGGGGAGAGAATGTAAGGCATGAAATTTCGATAATCATTTTATCCATTTCCATGTGAGTGCTGAACTATGATAGCAAGGAATCATTTTATCTATTTCCGTGTTAGTGCTCAATCAAAGAAGACCAGCTGAGTTCCTAAATGAAAGAAGAGTTGAAAAGAGCAACAAAATTGTTTACGAAGTGCAAAGGTGTATGATCTAAAGAAAGAAAGAAAAGGAGGCCACAAACTGAAAAATCCGAATATGAAGGTCCTCCTAAAGTAAAGATGATCAAGCACCATATTACTCATTCAAAGATGGACTTGGAGTAAATCCAGTACCCAAAAGCTACAACAACTCATAC
>JAOYMZ010000294.1:0-10224 GCA_025802335.1 Pinguicula primuliflora | reverse complement strand
AGCTTAAGTTGTTACAACATAAAATCTAGTACCCGAATTCATACGATAGTGGAAAAGTGCATGTTTTGAGCTTAAATATTGGTGTTTAGGGCATGAAATGGACTAAAATGTAACATGAAATAAGCCCTAATTAGGTGCTTATCAAAGCTCTAGTAAGGTCTTTTCCTGCAAAAAATGAGTGAACTGCGTTAATAAGATCTAGCTTAACAACTTCCCAGCATGTTTGGAAGAAGAAACCAGTGAAACCGTCTATCCCAGGAGCGTTGTCTTTTCTCATAGCAAAAACTGTTTTTTATCTCTTCATCCTCTGGCGAAGCACTCAAAACTTCATTCATTTCATCTGTGATCAATCGCGGGATCACTTCCAACATTGAGTCATCCGAAGAGGTTGTCTCAGCCATGAGATGTTTGGCAAAATGTGCAGTTAGCAGATCCTGCACTTTAGACTTCTCTGTGATCCATACCCCTGCATTATTTTGTAATCTGGAAGTGGTGCCACGATGGCGTGATAATTTCACTGAGTTGTGGAAGAAAGCACTGTTTTGGTCGCCTTCTCGAAGCCACTTTATTCTCGATTTTTGCCTCCAATAGATTTCTTCTGTAAGGAGGTGCCGCTAATATGTCGCCCTTTCTCTGTTAAGGGATAATCTGTCATCAAGACAGCCCGAGCTGTCATAACGGATTTTTAGTGCTACTATCCTATCTTCAGAGTCTTTGATGTTCTGAAAGATATTGCCGAAGGTATTCTTATTCCAAACTCGGAGCGAAGACCTCCGTCGCTTCAGCTTTGCCCCCAGGATATATATAGCGTTTCCTGAAGGAATAACCTCATTCCAGGATTCCTGCACAAGCTGTTGGAAAGAGTGATGTAGTACCCAAAATTCTTGGAATACAAATCTGGATGTTCTGGTTGTTATCGAATTGTCCACTGTGATTAGTAAGGGGCTGTGATCCGATTGGAGATGGTTCAGATGAGTCAACGAGCATGGAGGGGCTGAGGATATCCAATCTTCAGAGATGAGAATCCGGTCTAAATGTTGTAGTATTCTCCCCTCCCCAGTTTGATTGTTGGACCAAGTGAAACTATTACCTGCAAAGCCAGCGTCTTTCAGTCTACAAGTGTTAATAGTGCCCTGGAACTCCTGTGATGCTCCAGTACTGAGAGGTAGTCCTTCTGCTTTTTCTTCCGAGGATAGGATAACATTAAAGTCCCGTCCGAGTAAAATGGGAGCCCGCAGTCCATGTAATTGTTGAGCCATATCTTCCCATAGTTGTGCTCTTTCAGACCTGATATACTTGGCATATATGCCTCCAAGATAGAATTCAAAAGTAGATTCCAGACATTTAACTTTGAGCAAGGCTAGCTGCACAGAGTCAAAATAAATAGAGACATCCCACCGTGCTTTCCAGAAGCACCAGATTGTACTTGAGGTATTGGAGAAGCAAGAGGAGAAATTAAGTTTGCGCCTCACTGCTTCCAATTTGGACTGATCCTGCATAGGTTCCAGCAGCACAAGGAAAGAAATCTTGTGCATTATGAGCAATTCTTTTAAACGAGCTAAAATTGGAGGGTTATTCACACCTCTGATGTTCCAAATAAGCGCTGAGAGTATCATTGTTTTGTTGCTTTGGACCTGGTCTGGATGTGAGTAGTAGCATAATAATCCTTTGCTTTTTTCACATAGCGTCTCTTTTTTTTTCTTGTCGGGGCTAGATTCCATATCTTGCCATATTTTTAGCGTAGCAGGATCAGGGGGCTCTACCAATTCATCATCACATTGGTGTAAGTCCGTCCTCGTCTGCCGAATCTACGGCCCAGTACTGTGAGAGGGGGGCTCCATCTATTGAGACTGATACCGGGATGAACTCCTCATCGTCTGAGCTGACAACCAGGTCCAAAGTACCATCATCTTGGAAGAGTATGGGATCTTCCACAGGAGCATCAGTATTGTTTTCCTTCCCTTCGGTGATTGGTTTTGTCAGTGTTTTCCCATTCTTTTTCTGTGAGGATGATCTGCTCCCAGCAGATTTTCCACTGGTGGTGTTAGTTGATAAAACAACTTTCATTTCAGTTACAGGAATCTTGTCAAGACCAATTCAGTTACAGAATTGTCAACCACTTCTTTGTCTTCTAGTGAGACTAGTCAAAGCTTGTAGGAGAAGCTTGTATTCTTAAATGGGTTTGGACTTTTCTTCCACTTTTTGGGCTCTTTCTCCTTCTTTTATATGACTTGACCCTAAAACACAAATAAAAGTAAAAACAAGTAAACTAATATAAAAACACAAATAAAAGTATGATTTCAAGCAAATATTATCATTTAAATGAGAACAAAAATGCATATGAATTGGACTCATCAAACGCATCAATGGAACAGTGTAAGATGATGCTGAAGCAGTCGAAGAGAACCTTCACGAATGCCTCGACCCGACTATCTCGTCCAACGATTCATAGAGATATCGTTTGCTGCTGTTCATAAATGTTATTAATTATTTTGGTCTAGTCACAGCGGACTCGACAGACATACGGTCCACACGTATAATTTTAGTCTAGTTGTGCTGAATTTGATTGACATATACATATAATCGCGGTGAACTCGACGGGTATATTAGAATTTGGACATCGAGTATATTAGAATCCGATTTTTTTATATATATTAAAAACAGGTAAATAAGGGAAATCAATTGATTTCCTTTCCAATCTACTCCATCCCAGTATCTCAGGTTGTAGATAATTTGTTCATCTAGTCTCGACAACTGTGATAGAAATCGAAAAGCTACCCGGGTTCTGAATGAATGGATTGTTATGAAATGGAAGTCCCCACTAGCTGTTGTGCTTATCCTGACTCGTGTATTCGGGTTATAAACGAATGAACATCTGAGTTCCGAGTGAACGACTTGAACAAAAAATTAAAATTAAAATAAAACACATCATATAAATAATTTCATCAATTTTATAATATAGAATTGTACATGTGCACATTCAAATATCGTTGTACATGTGTACATGTCAATAGTTACAAATATCGTCGTCAAAGAAACTGAAAGAGATGTTTCATTCAATGGTACATGTGCACAAAAGCTTGGTTGCCGACTTGGGGATCAAACCAGCAAAGGTATTGCACATCTCTATACATATCCATGTGGTGTGAAAAAGTAGTGTCTTATATCAT
Organism: Pinguicula primuliflora; assembly: GCA_025802335.1. Lineage (NCBI taxonomy): Eukaryota > Viridiplantae > Streptophyta > Magnoliopsida > Lamiales > Lentibulariaceae > Pinguicula > Pinguicula primuliflora. The sequence continues at coordinate 7,054 of JAOYMZ010000294.1, read as the reverse complement.
TTTCCTCAATAAAGGAACTGGAATATAATGCTAGCTAATTTGTACAAAGAGGGAAGCTCTTTTTATCCCTGAAGACACACCAGCACCACTTGACTATCTTATTCTAGTGGTGACGAAATCAGAGAAGGAAGCGACGTTGGCAACTATGTTGTGGATGAGGATGAATTCATGTTGTTGCATCTATTTAAAGGATAATTATTTGCGTCGAGGACGTGATATCTAGCTATTTCTCGTTCATTGTACATGAAAGAACGTAAACTTTGAAGACACGCACGGTCTTTAATTAAATGCAGTGACAGAGCCTCTGACATATCTCTTCGGGAAATGAACCTACATCACGGACAGATTTGAGGTCTAGGGACCGTAAATTATATTCGGGTTAACCCCGTATAGTCGAGGTGGAACCAATATTCATGAAATTGGGATACAAAATCCTCATGGTTTAGATCCTGACTGCTCTATCCGGGTTCAACACTTATAGTCGTGGGTAGAACGGATAGTAACCACCTCTTTACATCACACGTAGGTTTCTAGATATTTGTTTCATCTATTTTCGTGGAGATGTCATTCGTCACGGATACTGCATGGTCACCGTAACCAGGTTTATGAACTTTATTAATTATTTTGATTTAGTTGTAGTGAACACGACTGACATACGGTCCACACTAAGATTTTGGTTCTTTTGTTTTGACTTTGATAGGTATACACGTATAGGCATTCTGTCCTCACTGACTATTGTGCTTATTGCGACTCGTGTATTCAGGTTAGAAATAAATGAACATCCGAGTTCTGAATTTCATGATTTGATTGAATGTTGGAACTGATTGTCATAAACAGAAAATAAAATACATCATATCAATCCTTTCATCAATTTTATAATATAAAGTCAACGGTTAGTTGTAAATATCGTCGTCAAAGAAACAAAAAAAGATGCTTCATACATTGGTAGATGGAACAAAGAACTATACTGATAATCGTCGCCAACTAAGAAGATTTGTGTATCTCAATTTCACGTTGTGTTGCGATATTCTTACAGCTTGGAGGTAAAACCAGTAAAAGATATTGCACAAATCATCGTCAAGCCGAAAGATTTGCTACATCCATTAGTACATATCCATAAAAGAAATATATTAATGATGCTCTCGAACATGTATAGTGCAACTCTCTTTATCTTGGAAGACACACCAGCAGATGAACAGGTGGCAAAGGAACTGGATATATTACACAAATTTTCGTCTTATGGAACTTGAACTAATGATATGCTGATGAATTTATATAAATATGATGGATCTCTTTATCCTGGAACAGCTGAACGGATGGCACAGGAAATGGCGAATATGTACAGAGATGTTAGCTCTCTTTATCCCGAAAGACACACCAGAACCACTTAAACTTATTCGGGCAGAGTCGGGGATGGAATCGGATAATGAAGCAATGTTGGGAACCATGTTGTGGATGAGGATGAATTTCGTGTTGTTGTTGCATCTATTTGAAGGATAATTATTTTCATCGAGAACGTGGTATCCAGCTGTTTCTCATTCATTTTGCATGAAAGGACGTAAACTTTGAAGGCACACGTAGTCTTTGATTTAATGCAGTGTCTGACATATATCTTCGGGAAATGAACTAACATGACAGATGAATTTGAGGTCTAGGACCCGTATAGTATATCTGGGTTAACCACATATAGTCGAGGTGTAACCAATATTCGTGCTGCATAAATTAGGATACAAAATCCCAATGATTTAGGGCCTGACTGCGGTAACCGGATTCAACACGTAATGTCTAATGCAGTGTCTGACATATATCTTCGGGAAATGAACCAACATGACAGACGAATTTGACGTCTAGTACCTGTATAGTATATTCGGATTAACCACGTATAGTCGAGGTATAACCAATATTCATGCTATATAAATTGGGATACAAAATCCTAATTTTATAGGACCCGACTGCGGTAACTGATTTCAACACATATAGTCACGCTTTTTCCATCACACGTGGGTAGAATAATGGATGTTGTGCCTATTAACGAATAGTTGGAGCACGAATGTTCGATGGGTTAACCACATTGGATAGCAGTCGTGTCGACTGAAGTGTGTTTTGTTCCGACTAGGCTATTCGGGATGTCTAACTATGACAAAAATATATAATAAAAATTTAATTACCCTATTTGTCACACAAAGTGATTATGAATGGATAAACATGCGTGTTGATACATTAGTTTTCCGAACTTCATAGCGGGTGCTCAGGCACTTTGGGATTGGAAACCCTATTGTCAAGCAGATTGGAAACAAGAGACTTCATTACATTCTTCTTAGTCTTGTACACGAATGAATCATATATTGTGCGTCTAAATGTTTAGACAGGTGTTACACTAAAATGTAAAGTGTGTAAAAGTGATTATTATATAATATAATGAAGAATTTAGTAGTGATTAATAGATTAAGGTTGTTAAGTGTTAATAGTTTAGGGCCTGACACAGTATCTGGTTTAAACACGTATAGTCGCGCTTTTCAGTCAGACATGAATAGAACAACAGATGCTCTGCTTATTACTGGATAGTTTGAGCATGGATGGTATTTCCTGGTTAGTGCTCTCTTTTTGAGGGTTAAAAGGCTTAAAAAGATTTTCTCGCAGGCACAAGTTTCGAGGAAATCTTCCCACAGTACAGACAACTATTCTCGCCGGAAAATCTCAACACTGGTAGATGGAAGTTCGATAAGGAAGCTGATTCCCCTCTCTGTCCCATCCCTTGTAGTGCAATAGGCATGCTGGGGAGTCTTCTGTCCACTCCTGGAGCCAAGTAGATAGCTTATTTCTGTGACATCTCCTCCCACCTCCAAAAGCCACACCCCTTTCTATCCATGTTCTTCTTAGTGTAACCGAAGCCCCAACCATGACTGCATCCCAACATTCGATCCAACACCAGAGGGAAATTAGGCTGGGAAAATCCGTAGGCACCGTAGAAAACCAACCTAGGTATGACCAGAACAAACCCTCTCTTAGGTTGATGAATAGAGGCATGGAAGAGCATAGAGAGAACAGGTTTAGTGTGTTTAGTCAAGGACAAGAAGAAAACATGATTGAAGAAGATCTGGAGAAAGAAAGAAAAGATGAAAGAAAGTAGAAGGGATCTCACCTTTTATGTTACAAATTTCGCCCTGCAAGGGGAGGATAAAGATATATACGAACTGCTGTATATGCAAAGAAAACTCATTTCTTTCACGGTAGTTCGAAAAAACTCTGTATTAGGGCTCAACTTTTGTTTTTAATGTACAAGGATGAAGGGAATGAGGAGATGATACTCAAGAAACTGAATACCATATGGATTAGTTCTCACAAATTAAGGGCCAATGTCACGCGATATCAAAAACCTTCTAAATTGGTGACACCTGAGATATCAAATCCTGTAACTCGTAAGTCGTAAGTATGTGATAGCAAGAGATGAGTTACAAGGATACCTTGGTTCCCAGACTTCAGATTCCAACGACAAACATCGTCTCATCCATTAAGTAGGGTCCTGCAGCAATAAAAGTGATACTTGTCAAACCGCTGTTGGCAAAGCTGCCGCCAAAAAGGAAGGTGGAGGTTAAGGGAGCTCAACTGCACAACAAAGTGATCCTGGCCCCAAGAGAGTCACCAAATCTGACATTTAAGGCAACTGCGAAAGACACTAGATGGCTGAAGCACAGTCATGTGTGCAAACTAAAGGAAGGAGTTAAGTGAACTGACCTACACAGAAATCTTATGAGAGGTGGACACAAATTTAAAGGTCAGCCTGATAGGGTCAAATACACTGCTTATACGGGAAGATGAAGCAAGAGAACTAGAATCATTATTGAGCATTGATATGGAGTGGTTGGAAAGATGGACCATTAACGTTGAAGAAGGGACTGCTCATCCACCTAACAAGGAGAAGACTTGTTGGATCAAAATTTATGGCATCCCGTATTTGTCCTGGACTCAACAAATTCCAGAAGGGGTAGGTGCAAAACTTGGTCAGGTGATAAAGATTGATGAGGTGACCATAGAAAGAGTGTACTTAGAAACTGCTCAAATCCAGATTAAAACTCACATGCATAAAAATCTAGGTGGCACATTATGGGTGGTAATTGATGGTTGAGAACATGAGCTTACGATCTGTGAAGTGGAGGCCAGAAGATTTCAAGCTGACATGGGTGATGGACTAAACCTGGAAGTTGAATCAATGCCAAGTTCTGAAAATGATGAGTACTCAGCATATCGCCTTCCGTTGAATGAAAATGCATCCGATGAAGAAGAGGATGAGTTGAATGAGAAAAGGTATGTACCACGTGATTTGGAGTAATGGGAGAAACAAACTGTGTATCATAAATCTGCAGAGAAGTCAAGAGATGAGCTTATAAACAAGCAGACTGCGATAGCAAATCAGAACCGAGCACAAACAAAATTGTGGAAGTTGTAGATTCTGATGATGTGGAAATTAGCTATAACAGAGGTAGTCCATTACCTAATGGAAAATTTCGGGGCTAGTAAATGCAAATCAACTTGAAGGACATGGAAAAGAGCAATTGGAAGCAACATGAAAGTTTCATTAAGCTGATAAGGCAGCAGGCAATGTAACACATCATATGTGCAACGACTAGGCTGAAAGTGTGGAGGTAGTATCACAAACAAATCAGAACAATGTGGAAATGGAGGAGAAAATTGATGCTCCAAAATTGACTGTGATTTCAGAAACACAGCTGACAAAAGACAAAAGAAATCTGGTAGATGAACCATCAGGCGAGCAACAAATCATGGAAAAATGGTATCAGGAGTTATTGATATTCCTGATTAACTGTCAAAAGAATGAGGCTTTGGGAGAAAAGGCCCCAGCGCAGAGTGTCAATCGAGAAGATTATGTGAATAGATAAGTCAAACATACAAAAGGGGATAAATCAATCAAAAGATCAAAGAAAAATAAGCAGGAAAGTAAGAAGACCAAACAGAAAGAGCAGAATGACAAGTTTAGCATTGAATGGAATGATAACATGGAGAAGGAGAAAATCAGCATGAGCAGTAATAAAGACCTATCAAATTCTGTCACAGAAAGTGGTAAAATAGCTTCAAACTCCAGAAATCTAAGGAATGAGGCCATTTCTATGCTACAAATGGGAAAGAAACTTGGACTTGAAATGAAAGCCAGTGATGAACAGATCGTTCAAATATTAGTACAGTTGGAGGAGAAAGACATAGCGAAGCAAGTGCCAGTGTAAAGAAAATGAAAACAGAAAGAAAGAAAAGAGAAGAAGTTTTTGCAATGCAGATTCTTACTCTAAATGCACGAGAAATAAGAAAAGGAAGAAAGCAAATGATAATAAAAGAGATCATAAGGAAAAACACAACGGATTTTATAAGTATCCATGAAACAAAGAAAGATCACATTGACAGAAGAACAGTGGCAAACATATGGCCAAATGATTGTTTGGATTGGGCATACTCCTGAGCAAATGGTACTGCAGGTGGTCTTCATGCATCTGGAATAAAGAAATGTTTCAAAAAACAAGTCTGTCGGAGTAATGAAGGATATTTAGGAATCTCTAGTCACTGGCATGCTGAGGTTGGTGTGAGTCACATGGTAACTGTTGGACCGTCTGATATTTCTCTCACCTTTCTTGTTTTTAATAGTGGCAGAAAGTTTGGCTGCATTGATCATAACAACAACAAAGATAAAATTGATACACCCTATCTTGATTGGTCGAGAAAAAATTCCTTAGAATCATCTACAGTTTGCAGATGACACCATTTTGTTTGCACAAGCGTCCTGGAAAAATATCAGAGTGTTCAAACCAATTTTGAGAAGTTGAGTTATTGTATGGGCTGAAAATAAACTTTGAAAAGAGCAGATTGGTGGGAATGAATGTATTAGAATGTGGTGGAAGAAATGGTTCGTTTTTTGAATTGTTGTGTTGAAAAAATACCTTTCGTTTATCAGGACTACCGGTGGCAACCAATCCACGAAAAATTTGAACATGGTCACGTATAATTTATAGATTCACACAAAGATTAGAAAGATGGGAAAATAAGACTCTTTCTGTGGGAGGCAGGACTATTCTCATTAATTCTGTTCTTTCTGCTCTTCCATGGTACCATCTGTTCTACCTTAGAGTCTTTAGAAGTGTCTTAAACCTTTTTTAAAAGGGGGAGTGCTAGATGACCAACATTATTGGGACCATAAAATTCTGGCCCCAATAAAATTGCAATAAAATATTAATAAATTAATTTTTAATTAATAAAATATTAAATAATTAAATATAAGTTACTATGTTTAATAATATTATATATTTTGTGTTTAAAATTTATAGGATTTAGAGTAATTTTAATTAAATAAACCTAAACCCTAAATCCTAACCATAAACCCTCAATTCGAACCCTAAACCCTGAATTCAAACTTTAAACCCTATATCTAAACCATAGACCCTAAATCATATTAAAATAAGAATATTAAAATAAGAATAAACCCTCAATTCGAACCCTAAACCCTGAATTCGAACCCTAAACCCTCAATTCGAACCCTAAACCCTGAATTCAAACTTTAAACCCTAAATCTAAACCGTAGACCCTAAATCATATTAAAATAAGAATAAATATTACGACGGCTTAGCCGCCTAAACCCGAAAACCCAACACTAAAACCATAAATCCTAAACTGAACCCTAAACCCTAAACCCTAAACTGAACCCTAAACCCTAAACCCAAAATATTAAACCATATTAAAAATAATAATTAATATTACGGCGGCTTCGCCGCCGAAAAACTTAAACCCTAAACTCTAAACCCAAACCCTAAACCTTATAAACCATAATTGCTAAACTTTATTTAAAATGTTAATCAATATTATGTCGACTTCGCCGTCAAAAAACCCAAACCCTAAACCCTACAAATCATAAATGCTAAATTTTATTAAAAATGATAGTTAATATTACGACGACTTCGCCGCAGAAAATGTAAAATCCAAAATTCTATAAACCTTAAACCCTAAACCCTAAATCCAAACCCTATAAAATAATAAGAACATCAAAACTATATGA
>JAOYMZ010000293.1:0-10224 GCA_025802335.1 Pinguicula primuliflora | reverse complement strand
ATCCACTACTCATACATCTCCTACCTTCTCACACTCAGGTACAATTCCCTTTCAACATTAATTTTTACTGCAGGTGCAGAGAAGATGAGGTTACTCACCAATTCCGCAAGGCAGCAGCCACAACCCTTAGTCTTACAAACTCTAGTTTCATTGTTTGCTGCTGTGAACCTTAATTTGGTTTTGTTTCATATTACCTCAAACGCTAGGGCAGTCTTGTACGAACATTATGGCTCGTTAGTAGCTATTTTTTCATTAACGCGTAACCTCGTCCGAAACCAAAGGACGGGTTTAATTTGAAGAAAAAAAAGAAGTAAGTTTGTGTTTAGTATTTTCAAAGACCTCTTTTATTTATTTATTTATTTTAATTTTTTTTGGAGGGGGGGAGGAGCAAATTCGACTGTACGGGCTTACGTGTTGAGTAAAAAGGGAGTTGCTAATGAGCTCGTAATATTCATACAAAGCTAATGACCTAGGAGAAATCTGGCCAGGTCTATTATTCGGGTTTCGGTGCCTTTGAAGAATCTAGCCTGACCCACTAATCGGGTCTCGGGCTGCCCGACCCACATCTCTAGGGTCAACGGGCCTTGAATAAATCAAGCTCACATCTCGTGGATCTCATGTGGGTGGGTGCGTGTGTGGGGTTAATTTGGTTGTGGGTTATCCTCATAAAAACCTTGAGCCAAGGTAATTGATTCTAACCCACATTCCTATTTAAACCTATATTTCTTTCCTTCCCAAATTGGTGTGGGACACTTCTTAACAGACCTAGCGTTCTTACGTGTTGAGTAAAAAGGGAGTTGCTAATGAGCTCGTAATATTCGTACAAAGTTACCTAGCACTCGGGAACGAAAAATCCTATCCAAAAATTACCAAATCAAATACAAATATACATCTTAAATAGGACCAACTACATGAGGATCATGCAAAGATACTAGAGGGATAGGGATTTGAGTATTAGGGAAGACACAAAAGCTGTATGATAATTTCTTCAACTATCAATAAATGAATTTTTTTGGAAGGTTGGAGCTCGAAGTATATGAGCCAATGAGGAAAACTTGTCCTCCTAAGTGCAGTGCTTTATAGCATCCCAATTCACTAGATATCTACAATTCTACCTCCAAAATCAACAATAAAAAGGATAGAGTCAATTCTATCAGGATTTTTCTGGGGTAAGGAAGAAGAGAAGCGAAAATTAAGGAGGAAATCTTGGAAAGATATATGTCTTCCTCAACAAAAAGGGGGTCTTGGACTACAAAAACTCCAAGAAATACGTGATACTGCAAGCATGAAACTATGATTCAATCTCCGATAAGGAGAATCGCTATGGGCAGACTTCATGCTGGATATGTATTGTCAGGATTCCCCTCCAGCTACAACACAACTAAAGCCTAAACACTTACATGGGTGGAAAAGAATTATAAGCTGTAGAACCATAATGATCAACAACACAAAATGGCTCATTGGCGAAGGAAATATCAGCTTTTGGTATGATAAATGGAAAGATAACGAGGTACTTGCCAACATAATCACTCCTATCCTCCCAAATACCCTCGTTAAGCATACACTATATAACAAAACCTGGCAGACAATATGTCTCCAGCAGTTAATCCCCACAAATGCACACACTAAGATCCAACAGATCCACATATTCCCCGCGAAAGACTTTCCTTGTTGGGAACCTGAAATCACTGGGGCTTTCACGAACAAATCAGCCTGGAATTTAATCAGGCAACGGGGCAGCACAAATAATATTTTCAAAAGAATATGGTAACCAAACATTCCTTCTAAAATAAGCATCTTTCTATGGAAAATGGTGCATAATATCATTCCAGTAGACGAAAAAATCCAATCCAAAGGCATATCCTTAGCCTCAATGTGTGTCTGCTGTGAATCTACGCAAATGGAAACTCTGGATCATCTGCTGATCTACAGTGACATTGCAACTTATCTTTGGACTGCTTTTGAGGAAATATGTGAAGTGCAAACATACGCAGGGAACATTTCCCAAAAATTCATATATTGAGCAGAGGGTGCTGGTAAGAGCTCTACACATATTTCCGTGTGCACACTAACCTTTTCAGTTATATGTTGGCAGATCTGAAAGTACAGGTGCTTGAAAAAGTATGACAATTCGAGCCAAAACTCTCGAGAAGTCCTAAGAGTCACTCACAGCAAATCAGGGAAGTCATCATTTTCTCAAAGCACTTTAAATCTAATGATTCAGTAGAAAATAGATGCTTAGGAATGCTAGATATCGATCTTCCACTAAAGCCAGTTCCGACTATAACCATTGAGAAATGGAAGTCGCCATCTGAATTACAGGTTACTATAAACAACTCTAGTTATATGATTTCTCATGACAGGTATGGAGAACGGGCAATTACAAGAGATAACAAGGGAGAATGCATCTTTTCCTGTACTCGGCTGAGTGCAGCAGACCACACAGAAGCAGAAATCAACTCAGTCTTAGCCGCATTGCAGCACTGCAAAAATCAATGAAAGTTCTCCATAAATATAGAATCAGATTCTTCATCACTTATTGTTGGCTTTAAGAATCCTATGCAGGGACCATGGAGGAATAGGAGGCACTTTGAAGAAGTGCAAGAGAACCTAACCAGTTTTGCTGCCAACATTACCTACATTACAAAGGAGCAAAATAAAGTCGCGAGAGCTCTAGCACAATCAGGGGAAACGAAAGGACATAATGACTATAACTTTCTGCACCAGCTGCATCTAGAATTGTGCAAGTTAATAACAGCAGAAGCTTGTTCAGGCACAGCGTCGAGTGCACCAGATCAAACTGGAGGATCAACAGAGAAAAGGGTAAGCACGGCTTATATGAAGAAGATGAGCTCTGCAGCACAGCTACCAAATACCCTGCAACCTCATCAAGCAAAGGATCGAATATCCCCAAGAGACAGGGATGATGCAAATAGTGAACAATTGCTCCTTCGATTCACTAGAACCATGAGGAACAGGAATCAATTTCATTACTTACATCCTATTGCAGGTGCGCCAACACTCGAACCAACACAGCAGAATAAGCAACCACAAACAGGACACTTGATTTTTCATCTGGGCAAATGGCCTGATTTGCATTTGTTACTTGTAATAATTGCAATATTTCAGCTATATACATTCAAAAATTCTAGGAAAAAAAAGAAATTTTTGGGGCTAAAAAAAGGACCAATGACATGATTTGTACTTGAGCGGCATTGTGTAAACTTGCAAAAGTACTTCAAGAATATATTTTGACGACAAAACGAGCATATTTGCAGTTTGTTAAGGTTTTCACTGCATCTGCAAGTGTGCTATAGCTGCTACATTTGTTGAGCCATGAATATTTGAGTGTTGCTGCGTGAGAGTTCTTCTTGCTGATATTCATCCCTCAAGAGTTTCCGCATCAGTAAGACGGTATCAGCTATCTTCATTTCGAGGGTAGAGTATCCGTTCATTGTCCAGAAGAGTGCTGATTTGTTTTGGCATCTGCGTAGCTTCTAGAAAAGTATGAGTGCCAGCCCCCAATCCACAAATCACCAGACTTTGGGTCAGTGCATTTCCTCCGGAGTTGCAGACCTGCGTGCTAAACTGAAAGCCATCTTGTAGGATGTTGCAGAGTTCCATGAGGTGATGCCTTATAATCCAAGGTCCCTGCATTCAATTTCATATACCAGATAGAAGAGCTAATGAACTTGTTTCAAACAAAATAATTAGATTACGTGCATTCAGACAGTAACGCAACCCTGCAGTGATTGAGAGAATTTCTGCCTCAAAATGATTTTCTGAGCTGCAGTTTGCATAAGCAAAGAGAAATTCTCCTTTGTAGTTGCGAATAATCACCCGCCCCCTGCACAAACCGCAGATTGCCTACGATGGGAGTTAAGCTTAACTTGTTCGTGCAAAGGGGGGATCTAGACTCGTGGTGAGAATAGGAGAACTAGTGTAGTAGGCAGCCTTATATTCAATATCATTAAACATTGAATCTCAAGGGGATTAGAGGATTGGGATGAGTGAAGCAGTGAATAACTTCCCTAATAAATTTCATGGATTCACAGATGACTCTTGTGGCTGTAAAACTAGTGTTTTCGTATCTGGTGGAGCATCTAAAGCACTAGATCTGCCAACACAAAACAACTGCAGTTAGCAAACAAATAAAACTATGAGTTGGACTTTTACCTGAAGTTGTCCGTAATCAAATCTTTGCAGCAAAGATCCAGTAAACTGTTGAAAGCCATAGATTGTTGAGAAATGCGACCAGACCACCAAAGCCACTTCACTCTCAGCCAGCTAGTGATCTAGTGTCTCAGTCTATCGATCCTGACAGCAGCTACATTTCGATGCAAGTGAGATTCCTTTTGATTGTATTTGGGCATCAACTTGTAGAATCTGATGGAAAGCACGCCACGGGAACAAACTTATTTTCGTAGGGAGCTTTATATCGCAAATCTTTTTAAAGATTGAGATGGGGAGCATCAATTTCTGATTATCTCCCATGCAGATTTTGTTGAAAAGTTCTCTGTTATCTCTAGTTCCCAGCATGGAAGATCTTTACCTGAAACCATTGTACGAAAAGATGTCGGGCGGAGGCGGGCGGCCAAGGGCCGCCCAGCGCATCGGGCACCTTGTCGGCCGCCCCGGCTGCTGCGACACCGCTTGAATTATTTTTTTTATTTTATAGTTGTTTTTTTAAACTGTTTTTTAACAAACTATATTTTTTACTTTTAAAACCCATAAAATAGGTTTCATTTTTAATACCCGTAAAATAGGTTTCATTTTTAAAACCCGTAAAACATATTTCATTTTTAAAACCCATAAAACAGGTTTCAAACTCGTAATTCGTAAAACATGTTTCATTTCTAAAACCCATAAAACAGGTTTCATTTTTAAAACCCATATTATAGTTAACGCTGTGGGTTGGGTTTCGAGTTTTAAGTTTAAAATTCGAAACCCAAATTTATAAAGGGGACGGATCCAATGACATACAGTTATACATGCTATTATACATGCATTTTTAATTCCGGCCACTTGGATCGCCCGTTGATGGAATTGGTCACATCGTTAGAAACCTTATACATAGAAGATCATATGTTCAAATTTTGGTGATGTTCCGATGAATTTATCACTGTTTAATTTAGTTTCATATTTTTCTCTTGGGTTAAATAATCCTAAATAGGGTTTTAGAAAATTCCGGCGACGAAGTCGCCGGAACCGGAACTAAACATGAGATTTATGATCTCCTATTTATGAACTTTCTAACGATGTGACCAATTCCGTCAACGAGCGATCTTAGTGGACGGAATTGAAAATGCATGTATAATAGTATGTATAACTGTATGTCATTGGAACCTACCCCATTTATAAAATTTTAAACAATATAATTAGTTAAAACTTTTCCAGCGGCCGTCGGGGCATCCGCCCCTTGGGCGAGGCGGCCACTGCGGTGCCCGTGGCGGCTGCCCCGGCGCTCGGGACGGCCGCCTCGGAGCTCGGATGGCCGCCCCACCGTCAGGACTGCCTCACCACTCCATTTAGCCTAAAATCGGGGCGGCATGGGTGTTTTAGGAGATTAGGCGGCCACCCCGACGCTGGGACGGCCGTCTTCTCGAACACTGCCTGAAACTATGCTAACCTGCAGAATCCTAAAATATTAGTAGGGACAAGAGCTTGTATACTGTGAAGATGCCATGGGTTATTATAAATCAGGTGCTTGGCTTGAAGAGATGGGAGTGAAACCTGAGCAGTGTGTGAAATTGGTTCTCATTTTTCCACCTATCATACCAAAAACTCATATTACCTTCACTTATGAACCAAAAGGTCTTATGTTGCACGAGATTCCTACATTCCATAATCCTTTTCCACCCATGTGAATGATTTTCACCATAACTGGAGCTATGGCAGGGAGAGATTTGCAGTATTTGTCATTCATAAATTTTGCTCATAAAGATTCTCCCTTTCTAAAGTTCCACCAAATTTCATGGATAGAATCATGCAAATATCATGCATTCGCCTAATTCCCTTGGTGAGACAATGTTCTCTTCAAGCTTTCCAATAAAAAAATTGTCCTTCCCTTGTCTTTTCCCCAAAAGAAATTGGAAAATATTTTTTCTGTTGTTTTAATTACTATTTTTTAAGGGGAAAGAGTTGAGATCTACTAGATTGGGATGCTATAGATCACGGAACTAAGCAAGTGAGTCTTCCACCTTGACTTAGATATTTTTTACTCTATTCCTCCAATTTAGTTGAATTTTCATAATGAAAAGTTAAATATCTGAGATTTTTTCATTCCATTATATAGAGGGGTTCCTATGTACGTCATAGGAAGTTGAGAGTATTGTAGGCCATTCCAATGGGAGATGGAATGTCTTTTTGAGGATGTAGCTTTATTTGAGATAATGAGTGTGCTTTTTGATATATTGATTAGTTAACCAGAACATTCTTCATATTGTTTGAGCAGTTTAAAGATTGCTATCAAAGATTTTTTGGATCCCCTGGTGAAGATTAATACGCATCTCCATGAGTAAGATGAAATATTTTTGGCAGCTTGATGGTGCTTTATAAGAGCACCAAAGTTTTGATTCTACTAATTGATTAAGGTTTCTACTTAAAACCTCAGAGGCTATGCTGAACATAAGTGGAGACAAAGGATCCCCTTGTCGTAAGCCTCTTGACGATTTGAAGTAGCTATGTATTTGATCATTTGTGAGAAGTGAGAAGGAATAATTTGAAATGATTCTCCATATCATGTCAATGAAGATTTCTGAAAACCCAAAAGATATTAAGAAAATATGAGAAAGAACTAAGAAACTCGATCAAAAGTTTTAGCCATATCAACATGCTAACCGAGGAACCGCAGTACAATCCCGGTCTATGAACAGAGCCTTGCCGATTAAAGAATATTGACGCGCATTTCATGCTCAATGTGAAGAACACGAGAGAAGATGAATTTCCTTCCGTGGGAATGAATTCGGGCTGTGGAGTGTGATATTGGGCCATATCAAATACATATATGGACTCAAAATGTATATATGTACAGTTTGCTTAATTTCAATACAATCCAATTGCATATAAAAAAATAGACATAAATACAAAATAAAGATGAGGGCTAGAGCAATGGCGGAAATCAGTGTTGTGTTACAGACACAAAGATGAGGATAAAATGGAGAGAAACGTTCGACGGGTCGATGAGTTGTGCTTTTTCTGAATTTTGACCTAATTAATTTTTATTAAATTATATTATAAAATTTAAACAAATAATAATAAAAAAATAAAAACAGATTGGACATGCTAACTTGTTAACCTGCCGGGCTGGAAATCTCAACCCAGCATGACTCGTTTTTAAATACAAGCAAACCTGACCCGTTTTCAATAAGGGTCAGGCCAATCCAAGCCTGCATTTTTTGCAGGCAAGCTGGGTCGGACCTGTTTGACTCACCCTGTTTGGTGACTTCTAAACGTGGTGATTTGTGGTCAATATCAGATTTTTAACATGGGAGAGAGAATATATTTATAAATTTAATTAAAAAATAATAATTTTATTGGGAGCAGTTCAGTTGACATCTTAATATACATCAAATTAAACGCGCATTTATAATTCTAGCTAATATCATCGCTCGCTGACTATGATCTCATACACAGTAGATCAAAGCCCCCATGGTCTGACAGGGTTTTGACGACTTCGTCGCCAGAATTTTCTAAAATACTATTTAAGACTACTTAACCAAAGAGAAAAATATGAACAATACAATAAAGTCGTCATAATACCATAAGTGCATGGCCCTTTTCGTCTCTTGTATATGAATTCTCTATTGGTATAGTCAATTTTGACAACAAACAGTATCAGTTGGCGGAATTAAATATGAGTGTTTAATTTGTTTGATGTACACTAAGATGTCAACATAACTTCCACTAATTTTATTATACATAAATATCTTTGTATTAATATAGAACATGTTTGACACTTTCAATTGTATCTTTGCAATTTTATTAGTGAATTAGCACTTTTACTTTTTTACATTCTCTTCCATTCTTTCTCATTAACCCTCAAAACCTATGTACGTCGCAACTTTTTTCAAGTCCCGACCTTAGCCCGTTGAAAATCTCCTTCCTTTGCCGAATTCTTTTCTCGGCCGTCAGAGCAATATCCGACGGCTGAGATGATCTCACCTAATAGTGAGATCTCACGGGTCAAAACCAGCGGCCCGAATTCTGGTCGCGGGTTTTGGCCCGCATTGTCTTTTTTTAACGTTTTTAGATGTTATTTCCGATCTTCATCGCCTAACCTGGATGCTTCGAAAGAAAATTAGCCTCAGTATGAAACAATCCTCATCGTTGATGATCTTCTCGCCAATGTACACTGCATCTATGAACAGATTGGTTGTGGCTCGCGGATCCAAGCCCTATTTCCAATACATTTATACAAATGATGCCTGCAAGGTCCCAACCATAGAATCTCAAGACATTAGGTTGGAGACTGTTGGGCTTTATATTGTAATAATATTAATTAATCCGTTTAATTAATTTAACCTATGCCCACTACCCACCTAAGCTCACCTAATCTCTATATAAGGATATCATGGCCTAAGAGATTGAGAACCCTAATTCATTTACTCATGCGTTGAGAACCAGAAACATAAGATTTCTCTATTTGCGTCCTAATCATCCTCCGGGGGAGAGATTTGATTCGTGGATATCAAGAGACTTTTCATAGCCTCTTTCAACGGTAATTTCTACAGTCTGGGTGATTACGATCCGTCACGCTTCCGCAACAACGTAAAGGTATATTCGTTGTACTCGTTACTATTAGATTCGTTCTATTATATTCGATATTGACCTACAGTGGTATCAGAGCAACTCCCGGATCTGTATTAATCCAGATTCGTTCGTGTTAATCCTAATCTTTTTTTTGTTCATAATCTTTTCCGGAACGAAACTGCCCGGTCACAGATCTGCCAAAACTGACGTCACCGGCCGGACTTGCTGGCCGACCGCGGTGCCTGATTCGCACGCGCCGCCGTAGGAGGTCGCCAGAGGCCACGCGTGTTCGTCATCCGCGGCACAGATCCGGCCAATTTTACGAAATTCATTCTTGTTTTTCGCACTACCGCCGCGCAACCGCCGTAGATCCACCGTTGCAAGATGTCGACCCATCACATTTGGCCAAAGGCGGCGCGTGTTCGTCACGCGCCGGCCAAATGCCACGGTTTTTCCGTAAAATCCCGCGACAAGACGCCGGATTTCGTATTCGGCAATTCAGATCAGAAAGAGCGTTGCTCGAGGCAGCGCGCGACACGCACGCGCCACCGAAACCGGGCAGACCTTCATCATTTTCGTCAAATTCAGAAGCTTTCGAGGCCAAAAATCATCATATGGGGATAGCGACGGCGACGAGGTGACGGAAAGGGCAGCGGCGCAGCGAAAACAGAGGCGAGAAACTGCAATCCGCGACGAAAAATCAACGGCAGGAATCGAGGTAACAGATGCGGATAATCGCATGAAATCCGCTCAAATTGCTTGAGATATGGATAGCAGCGACGAATCCGCACAAAACCGCGTCCAAATTCCTTCAAAGAAGAAAACTGTCGAACGGGAATAACTCCCGTAATTGAGAGAAGAGGCAACGAGGACGTGCGGTTAGGGTTAGCCGCACGTCCTCCTTATATTTTTTTTTAAATTTCAATTTCTTAAATTTTGATTTTTAAAATTCAATTTAAATTTTGAATTTTCGAAATCCAATTTTTGAAAATTAGAAACTTTTTTAAATATATAAGTATATATATTTATTTATATATTTTAAAAAAAATCGAAATATTTGTGTATTTCGAAAATTAATTGTATATATGCAATTAATTTTACAATGCATGTTAATTAGATTTAATTGCTAAGTGCACTTAAATGTTAATTATTCTCAAGTGCCTTTAAAATAATTAAATGCATGATTAAATACTTATTTTCCTAGAATCCATGCTTTAGGAAAATATTACATGCTTTGTGCAATATTCATTTTTTCAAGCATGATATCTAAATATCAATTGTTGCATGAATATTTGTTGCATTATTTCCCTAGAATCCATGCTTTAGGAAAATATTATACGCTATGTGCAATATTTATTTTTCCCTTTTGAAGCATGATATCCGAAAAGGAAATATTTTATTGGAGAATTTGTTTCGTATCTAATAAAATAAATAATGAACAAATAATTATTAACTTCGTGTTAATAATTCAAT
>JAOYMZ010000292.1:0-10225 GCA_025802335.1 Pinguicula primuliflora | reverse complement strand
ATAATCCAGAGTTCTCTTTCAACAATCGGAACCCCCACTTTCCTAGTAGGGATAAGTTGAATTGTTTGAGAGATTTAATCCTTAAGCCTCCCCTCTGCTTTGGAGAGCAAACCACCTTCCATTTCACCCATTAACTGATTCGTATTTGTTAACGGTAAGAGTAAAAAATATAATTCGATTTGTTAATGTGGCAGGATGGTATGAGGCTCTGGTCTAGAGTTAATCAATTGGAGGACTGGGCGCATACACTTTACAAGAAGATCTAGGTCCCAAGAAATCAACATCCGGTTAGTGATGGCTTGGTGATACAGGATCTAGTGTATGTTGTCATGGGTTATGATATAATTAATATTCATTCAATAATATGTTGTCATATATTTTTCTTGCTGTTTTTCTGTTCAAATTTCCACTTTCCATATCATTTTCCGGAAAGTTGTATGCCTAAGTTGAGTTGAAGGTGCATTGTGGGTGGTGAATGTAATACTCACCAAATGTGTATAATGTACATAAAACACATACAATAATAAAAAAAATTACTTATAAAATAACAACAAAGTTACTCTAAAATCACTTATTCTAAATACACTCTCGCCACCTGCATCATATCATTAAATATGCTAGTGGGCCCAACTGGGTATAAAAAATAACACCTATCTGTCAACTAATACCCTCCTTACACGTGGTTGGCGTGTGTTTAGGGTAGATAATTTGGAGTGGTGTATATTACTTCTGACAAGACCGATTAGTCTGATGACAATTAGGTGAATTCTTGATTTATAAACCTCGAGTTCAACACTCAGTAAGCACGTTTGATCAGGTTTAATTCAGAGGACCCTTTGGGTTGGGTGAATCCCCACTAGATCAGTCACTAATGTACACTCTAATATATTAGGTCTGACCGATGATTTAATCACAAGGCAAGATTTCATTAGTTTGGAATTAGAGATGTATTATTGGATTAAACCTCAAACTGTAAATATCTCACCACTTCTTCCTTATATACCTTCGCGCTGCAAGGGAAGGTAAGACAATCAAGGCAAAGACGACGAAACATGAGAATATGTCGTTCCTCCTCTCAAAGATAGTGGTGGTCTCATACAATTTGTTCCAGTTTCTGCTGTCATAGTTGGTAGCGTCGACAGCCTTTCTGACGAGATACACTCTAAATCCAATGAGGAAGCCGTGGATAGTGACATTATAGCAAAACTTGTACCTTAAGGCGACTGAGCTTCGAGATTATGTTTGGTATCGACATAGAATGTGGTTTCACAGTGTAGAATGGACAGAGAAGATTCGAAAGAAATACCGAGGCATTGCTCTCAACGTCATTCCCACAATGAAGCCAACACCCAAATTGTTCGATGATGAATTGTACTGTAATGTAGTTGAAAACTTGAGTGATTAGTTGATAAACAAAGTGTTAATAATACTACATTAATCTTAATCTATTTCTTCAATTTTATGTTCTTCCTCATCGTCTATTCTTCCTCATTTTTTGAATATTTAACAATCTCACTAACGTCTTCATTTTCTTCATCTTTAAAATTTATGACTTGTTGAACCTCATCCTCATCCTCATCCTCAATAAACATGTATGCCAGATCATTTAGATATGGGTAGAATCTGGTCCAACAGCTGGGGGAATTAATGTCATCAACCCATGAATGGCATTGAAATTTCTCCTCCATCTCCATCCACTTACATTTTTCCCTCGACTTCAGAATCTTCAACAATTTGGTATTAAAGTATCTCTAAAATGTCTTGAAATGGTCAGTGGCTTAAAAATAAACTATCACAAGTCAAGAATATTCGGGATCAATGTCCTTGATCATGAATTGGAGGATTTTGCCAGGGAAATGAGATGCAACAAAGGTACACTGCCATTTCAGTACCTTGGACTTCCAATTGGTGAAGATATTACTAAGTGCAAACTCTGGAAACCTACATTGGATAGAATGGAAAAAAGGCTCTCAAGTTGGGATCGGCATTACTTAAGTTTTGGAGGTCGAATGATTCTACTAAAAGCTGTGATTACTAGCATTCCAGTCTATCTAATGTCACTGTATAGAGCACCAAAAACAGTTATACAAAAGATGATACAGCTAGAAAGCAAATTCCTTTGGGGGAGTGGGCCAAATTCTGGGAGGAAAATAGCTTGGATCTCGTGGATGGACATATGTCAGAGTCTAGAAGATGGTGGCCTTGGTTTGAAACACTTGGAGGAATTCAATATTGCCCTTCTAGGAAAATGGGGTTGGCGATTGCTATAAAATGATGACAACTCCCTATGGAAAGAGGTGCTTGAAAGCAAATATGGAGATTTCTATAGGTCTATATACTTTGAAAGCACACAACAGGAGGTGAGAACTTACTCTGCTTGGTGGAGATCACTACTGAGTCTTGTCAAAAATGCTGATTGGTTCTGAAAAAATGCATCCAGAGCTGTTCGGGATGGCCATGACATATATTTTTGGGAATATCTATGGACAGTGGGAAACAGACTTTGTGATCTATTCCCTACAATCTACCTCAAAGCAGCTGATAAATACATTACAATTGCTCATAAGTATAATGAGGAAACATCTAGCTGGATATGGAATTGGACAGAGGAAAACTACACTATACCAATAGAATTACATCAGATGCTTGAAGCACAAATTGGTGAATCAACACTAAATCCTGATATCACTGATAAATGGATATGGAAAGTTGAAAATTCTGGTATCTACTCAGTCAAAACAGCTTACCGTGAGATATGGATCACCTCAGGGCACATAAACACGCAATTTGATTATTCCTCGATCATCCGAAAAAGTCCAGCTCCTTTAAAAGAAAATGCATTTGCCTAGCGCCTTCTTCGTGACCGAATCCCTACAGTGGACAATCTATATGTCAAAGGCTTCCCAGGAATTGTACTAGAATGCAGTTTATGCCTACAAGCAAATGAATCGGCGGCTCACCTATTCGTTCACTGTACAGAGGCAGGAAGGATCTGGAAACAAATCTATAATTGGTTTGGCTGCAACTACATCATCTAATATTTAGATCCGTGGCCGAATTTCCAAAGACGTATGGAAAGAAATTTGAAACCTAGTGATGCAAATACCTGGGAAACGGTGTGGATCTCCACAATTTGGCAAATCTGGAATGCCAGGAACAAACTGTATTTGAGGAGATCGAATTCAAACCAGCAGATATAGTTGCTAAAGTTAAAAGGAAATTGTGGGAGATTTTCAGGAAATCTGTGAAATTAAAAACTTATACCTTTCATGATTTCGAAAGAAACCCCGAATGCTGCTTGAACCTCTCTTTGATGGTATAATCTGCAGAAGATTGTCTGGTTTTTGGTCACCGTATGTGATCTTGGGAGAAGAACTCGAAGAAGACGATCTTTTCTTCAATTTCATATACTATCTTTATTTTTGGTTTATTTGGGCCTAAAACGTTGCTTGGGCTGATGTACATACTGTTTTTTTTTTAGTATAATTTATATCTTACATTGCTAAAAAAGTATCTTCCTCAACTATTACATAGAAAGTTTCATTCCCAATTTGTAGTCTGATCTGTGCCTAGACATTGGGGTTAGAAGTGGACAAGATCGGCACTCTTCCAAACTGCATTTTCATTCTGATTTGCTGTTTTCTCATCTATCTTTATCATCATCCTATTTTTGATGCAGTAAAAAATCCATCACACCAATGGTCAAGTGGTGTTCTAATCTTGATCAGTGTTCGAAAAGGCGGCCGTAATCCACATTCCGTCCCGCCTCGGGCCCGATCGGTCTGGTGGGAAAATTAAAAAAATTTACAAAAAAAACTGTGCGTTGAAAAAAAAGTATTTTTTATTCGAATATTTGTATAATAGTAGTAAATTTGGTATTTACTAAAATTGAATTGTTTAGTCTATATCTTTGATAATAAAAAAGAACGAGAATTGTGTTGATTTTTTTAAAAGGTTATGTATTTGTGCTCGATTATCTATTTTGGATGTATTTTTTTAGGAAAAAAATCACTTTTAGTTTTATAGAATTGATCTAGTTTCACTATTGATTCCATAGGATTCAAAATATCACTATTAGTCCCATAAGTTTTATAACTCTAATCACTTTCGGTCATTTAAATATGTTTTACCTGCAATAACAGGTTTTTTTAATTTTTTAATTTTTTAATAATTTAAATACAAAACTGATATTGAAATAAAATATAATAAAAAAAGGAAAAAACATAAGAAAAGTGTGGAACTAACCCCTCTCTCCTACTTGTCTGTGTCGATCTCTTGTTTCCATCCACCACTAGTCGCCGCCGCCGCCGCCACCCACTTTAAGTCCTCTATTTGTTGAGAGAGGTAGGTATTCGCCTTTTTCTTATCTATTTGCTCATACATGTGGATTACTCTTAATCGTTGTTTTGATGTGGCAAATATGCTCCATTGCAATTTTTTCAATTAGTGATCTCCCTCTGAATGACATTGGTGGATCCTTGAGAATTGTCCACGCATACAATATCATTTTTGAAGATGCGTTAGATGAGTATATAAATAGTTCATGCTCAGATTTTGAAGATGATTTAATTTTTCTAATTTTATTTATTTTTTATTCAGTAATATATTTATTTTATTTTATTTCATTATTATATTTTTACGTTTTTTTATTCACAAAAGATTTTTAATTTTAATTTTATTTAAAATTTATTCTATTTTATTTTTTGTTTTTTTATTTTATTTTTCTTATTATCTTATATTATTTAATTTACATAAATTATTCTATTATTATTCCATGAATTTGTCTTAATTATATTTTATATTTTAATATTTTTTTAATTAAAAAACCAGCTATTGCAGGTAAAACATATTAAAAGGACCAAAAGTAATTAGAGTTATGTAACTTATGGAATTAATGGTGATATTTTGTATCCTATGGGACTAATGGTAAAATTCGAGCAATCATATGAGATTAAAAGTGATTTTTTCCATTTTTTTAATTTGAGATAGAAAAAATACACTCGGCTAAAAGGGCTAGACCCAGCTTGGTCACCTTCCAGCATTGCTGGATTTGAGAAAAAATAACTCTAACTATATCAAATTTGAATTTTTCGGATCGATGACTCTTTGAACTATATGAACACATGGTAGATGACATCGAATTTGCAATTTATTAATACTGGACGACTGCATGGTTTGTCCACACGGTCCATATGATGCCCGTTTTTTGACCTAATGGGGCTCATTTTATTTATATTTTATTTTTATTTTAATTTTAAGAAAACTCCATTTCATTGTTCTAAATTACTTATTTCATGTTGCATGTGCTTTGTAGATATTAAAAAGTAACCATTTTTTTATTACAAAATAATGTGTTTTGGAGATTAAAAGCTAACTTGAGGATGTCTTTGTGCTCCAAAAAGATGTATGGAAGTAGGGCAAGACCCTTCATAAGAATGCATGACACTAAAATAAATGTGGGTGGTGGTACGAATACTAAACCTGGAGATCTCCGCACCGCAGTACCGGCGGTGCACCGCCGGTGCACTGTCGGTTTCTCTCTCTCTTTTTTTTTTAAAAATTTTCAGCTAATGGGGAAGTGCCACGTCACTTCCCTATCGACTATTCACCTTCTTCTCCGGCGGTGGTCGCTGGAGCATCGCCGGAGAAGATGACTTTTACATTTTTTTTAACAATTTTTTTTCTACCTTAGATCTGCCAGTTGTTCATCGTCGGAGGACGGAGGACCTTAGGTCGTCGGAGGACGGAGGACCTTAGGTCGCCGGAGGACCTTAGATCGCCGGAGGACCTTAGATCTGCCAGTTTTTTCTAACCTTAGGTCGCCGGAGGACGGAGGACTCATTGTCTCTCTTACTACATCTTTCTTACTCCAGTTGTTTTGACCTCAGATCCGCCGGAGAAACCACCGCCAAGCCACGAACGAGGACGGAGGACCCCAGCAATTCACCGGTTGTCGAGGAGGACTCCTTTTCTCGGTTTCCCGGTGCCCGCACTCGGAAACCGGCACCCCGCGCGGTGGAGAACTGCACGGGGCAAGAATTTTGGCAGTGACCACCGTACCGCGGCGTTGCAGGGCGGTACGGTGGAACTTTCACCTCTGACGAATACTAAATCAATTATCAAATTTAGAAAGAGTTGCATAACAAACACCAACTCAATTACAAATTTTATAAAGAGTTTGCATACTAACTCAATTTTACAATTTCTTAATGAGTTGGTTGTTGGTTGGGTTGGTGGATAAGACTCTCATTCTTCATCTTCATTATCTAGTAAAAAAACTATCTAAAATGTGGAAATAAAATAATCAAATCAAATTATTAATAAAATAAAATTAAAAAGCTTACGATTCATCTTCATCTAGATTCTTTGGTCAACATTAACCACTTGAATCAAACAAAAGACTCTATTACCACTTTTCATGGTGTGCTGCAATATAAAGCACAACATGTAAGGACATGTGTGTTGCGCCGACACGACACACTCCACGAATCGTGTCATGCCGGCATAACACAATAAAAAATCGTGCGCGATGTGCGTGCTTTTTTTGGCCCACCCATATTTTTTTTGTCGCAAAGATTATAATGTGTGATTGGTAACAGAAATTTGGGCAAATGTCTGAAAAAATTCTCACATTTTTTTTAAAGTAACAAATAGGCTTACATGATTTTTCAGTCACTACTTTTATGCTGTTCTACTTTTGGGCTTCCCAAATCATGAAGCAGTCCGGTCCAAGGCCCGTCAAATCATATCGAGACCGATCCCTCTAACCCTCGAGATAATTCAATTCTCGGTAATTCCGGCCCAAGATCGATCCAGCAACGGGTCCGTCCTTATGAAGAGATTCTTTTCAATACTAAGGTACTGGAGTCTGGGCGAGGACGGTGATCGCATCCAAATTGCATTTGGTATTTCCATGGGACACCATTCCAGGAAAGTAAAAGAGCGAAGATCTTCGCCTCAATCCCCATCCTCACCCTCAACATCCACCAATTCCTCGGCCAACACCGACGTTACCACTTCCTCGTCGGGAGGCCAATTCGAGTCTTCTTCCAAGCATCACAAGCGGCGACGCCGAAAAGAGCGTGAAGGGGGAGAGAAGCAAAGTTTTAAAAAATCACGAAGAGATTATGAGAGGAGGAAGAGCAAGACGACGAAGAGGACACAAGGCAGCCGGGACGGGAAAAAGAAAAAAAGTAGTGTAAGAAAAAAAAGGAGATACGATTCGGATGAGGGCGGCGGGGATTCCGCATCGGAGTCAGAATCGGAGAGTCCGGAGGATGTAATTAAGTATGTATTGAAGCAATTTCCCGCCGTTGCTGGGGATTTGGAGCAGGTAATCTCACAGAATTCAGCTATTTATTGATAAAAGGAAGATTTCAAAACGAGTTCACATTGACTTCCGCATCGTCTCATGCTTTTTATTCTTATTTTATGGGAGCTAAATGATGCAATTGAAATGCTCATATCTAATCAAATGGTTCTTTTAGTAGCTTTTACAAATGATTGACCAAGGACAAGCAGTTGATATAAAGGGATTATCGGAAAGGTCATTGGTGAAGCATCTCCGAAGGCTATTCACATCCCTAAATCTCAAAGAAAAAGGTGATCAAGTGTTTCTACTCCCGGATAAAGCGGGTCCCACACTGGATGTTGTTGGTCGATTTATTCGTGGTCACATACAATCTCCAGAGGAGTTCGACCATTTAGATTCGGGGAGAGGTGCACATTCTGTACGACCAGGATCCGAATGTAGAATTGCAACTGATAATGTGGATGATGAAATTGGCCCACGAAGAAGGTAGCTAATTCTTTTTTATCTTAAGGGGGAGTTATTCTACGCACTTGTGGCACAATTGATTATTTTATGTTATTGCCATGGTTGCAAAATTTTAATTCCCTCCTGAAATATTACTACTAATCAATTAATGTTTTCCAAATATTTGTTTGATATTGGAGGTTTGAGAGGGTGGTCTTGTGTAATGCCCTGAACTATATTGATGTACTTGTTTTTTGTTTTTAGTTTAGTGTATTGCTTTCCTTACTGCAGGGTCATCGGACCTGAGATACCTTCTGCGGAGCTGCTTGCGGCAGCTGCCAAACTGACTGAAGCAGAAGCTGAACTCAGGTGTTTTTTTTAAAAATCTTACTAGTTAGGTCTAAAAGAAGTTTTTTCCCCTTTTGTTAATTTGTTTGTACATGCATAAAATTTACATTTTCTTATCGCACTAACAAGGTAAAATTAGCATTTTATTGTTGATGTTATACTGATGAATGCCAATCATCAACAGAGAAGCTGAGTTAGACGGGGAGGATGGGATTTTTATTGGGCCTCCCCCTCCTGCTGTGGTCACAGAAGCTGCTTCTGCAAACGAAGCAGAACGTTTTGAGGAGGTTGTGGTTTATTCTTTCTTATGTACTCTGCTATGTACTTCGAGTTTAATCCCTTTTCCCTTGTGTTTTTACTTTCTTGCCGAATTAGTTTCTTCATCTATAGAAAATTTTGCCTTGGGTATTTCATCAGTCTGGCCAAATTCTTTACTCCCAGATTACCAGAATAATTGATGCTGAGGAAAACAGTCCATATGATATTATTGGGGTGAACATAAATATGCCGTCAGAAAACATTAAGAAAAGGTATGTATGTATTTGTAATTTGTATGGTGGAATCGTTCAGTATTTTAGTGCTAAATCCATCTAATTTGAACAATCTGCATTGCACCTCTTGTTATGTAGATGTACTGGTATTTTGCCTTGTCTTTTGATGTGCAAAATAGAAGAACTTTTATTCATATACCCATTGCCGAGTTACCTCATTCAGGTACTGGAAACTGTCTCTAATGGTTCATCCGGATAAATGTTCTCACCCTCAAGCTCATCAAGCATTTGTTAAGTTGAACAAAGCATTCAAAGATTTACAGGATCCAGATAAGGTGAATCTATTGAATTTTGTGGTTTTTACTTTTTACAGGATCTCTAACTTTTCCTCTTTTCATTTTTCTAGCAAAAAGTAGTGTTTTTACAGGATTTCTTACTTTTCCTTGACGTGTTTCATTTTTCTAGCGAAAAATACTCGATGACAAAATAAAGCTTAAGGAGGAACAAGAAGCATTAAAGGTATCGTTTCCGTGTTCAATGATAGTAAGACCTTAAGCATCTCTATCCATGCTGAATGTGTATGTGCAGGCTGAGCTGAAACAAATGCGTGAAGCTGCTCAGTGGAGGCGTCTCCAAGGTTAGACCCGGTATTTCAATTTCCGAATGATTCTCACGCCACAAAAAGAAAAGAAAAGAAAAAAAAGAGTTTCCAGATAACTTTTTTTTCTTGGCATTATAACAGAAGTATGCTTGCAGGTATATCTATGGAGGGAGATGACCTACTCCTGGCCGATATGGATACCAAAATTACACGGCGTAGAGATGAATGGATGACCTCATTACCTCCTGAAAGAGCAGTAGGCCGCTCATCTATCATCTTTGTTGTGCTGCAGGATTCTTCTTTCTAATTATTCAACGTGCTTATGGCTTTGTAGATGTATTCTCATGTTAATTTCTCTTCTTCAGCCTGGTGTGCCTATGCATTCTACAACAAGATTTGGTAAGGGATCCAGAGAAGGGCGCGGTGATGTAAGTTCATGGACGGATACACCTTCAGAAAGAGCTCAGAAAGCAAGAACGAAGTACGATGTCCTCTCCTCAAAAAATGGATCCTTTCTGTTATTTGTTTTACTGACTTAGGAAGGATGCACATTTTACTTCAACGCCTCTGACTCATAAATTGCGTCGTTGCAGTTATCTAGAAGCCTTCAATGAGACCAAGCATCTCGCTTCAAATGAACAAGGAAAACAAAAAGCAACTGTCGATGCAGATTTGGTTGACCAGTACAACAAAGCAAATCGGTCAAAATCACTACTGGAAAAACATAAAGAGTTGGCCCAGAATCGTTCGAAGAAAAAAATCAAACAGCAGGCAATGAAAGAGGAATGGGAGGGAAATCATCCATGGAAACCGTGGGACCGTGAAAAGGATTTGGCTGCCGGAAGGCAGAACGTGAAATTGGGCTCAGAAAATATAGGCCAGGGTTTGTCCTCCAGGTTTTCCTCAGGATCCTTCCAAAGAAGCTTTCTTTAAGATGCATCCTTGATGAAATACATGATTCAAATGTGGTTGGTGTTACTTATCCGATAGCTGGTCAAACCAACTTCCAAATGTTTTTGGAAGTTAATT
>JAOYMZ010000291.1:0-10225 GCA_025802335.1 Pinguicula primuliflora | reverse complement strand
GCAGTTAAACTTTTACCCCCCCCCCCCCCCCCAAACACAAAAAAAAAGAGCTGGTCAATTATCCCACAACTAACAAAATCATAACAGAACAGCAGAACAACAAACTAAAAAACGGTGCACAGCTAACTCCTATGAAAAAGAAGAGGCTATGACGGTCAAAGAAATGTTTGGAAAAAATGTAGTTACACCATTGTTAGCAAAGAATATTCATAGCGAACGCATATATGTAAGCTTCTCATAGCATGTAAGTAACCACGCAAAAAAAATAAATTCACCACACAGTACCACCTCTTCACTTCCCGTATGAAAAGCAAAAAAGAGGAGAAAAGGATGATTAAATGATGGGATACATGTCCAAAAACCAACAGAGCTGGATGCGATAGGGCCATCAGAAGTTAGAGATTAGATGAATGACATCTTGTAGTAGAGTCCATACAAAATCAGAATATTCAAATAATTCACAAGACGCATCAGTTCATGGAAACAACTATCGCCACTTCTATAAAGATTAAATTTCAAATTCAAGAAGTTAGAGTTGGTATGTAACCCAAAAAATTACCATTGCGGCCTGGGGGAATACACTTATTGAATGTCTCCCGACGTTGCACGTGTGCGATCAAAAATACTTTTCTACAGTTGGTAGTTGACCTGCAAGCATATAAGAAATATCATTATTCATAAAGTCAAGCATGTGTTTCTCAACGATAAGAATGAGTCTTGAACAGCAACATAAGTCTAGTTCAATACCTTTCCCATTGCTCGACAACTGTATGCGCTGACCAAAAGGTCTTGACATGAAGTTCGACATAATCAAGATAGTACATGCAATAGGTGCCTATCATTGCATCGCCTTTAATACGAAATGACAAATAAAATAGAATGCCTTGCACACATTTGATTGCGGAGCATGTTAACTTAAGAACAATGGAAATATGAATAGCAAAAACACTTACCAAAATGCGTGAACATACATAATGTTTGCAAAATATGGAATTCAACTCCGCAACATCTTATCTTTGGTGATAGTAAACGATGAAGTGCAAAATAGATCAGAAATTAATTGTACGTATAGGCTTACTGAACCGAAGAAGGCACAAAATTGAAACATACGCAGATTAAAGGTTAGAGTTTGAGGTATGAAACTTACTCAGCGGAGGACCTCTCGGTAAACAATATTTTGCATGAGTCGTTGCAGTCTTTAGGTAGTAGTTGGCCGAGTCTGTCGGCTGAAGTGCATCTCGATAGAGAGACATAAACCTGACTGTGACTGAACACAGGATTGCACAGGTCAACTCCTAAAATTTTAAGAGACTGTCCTTGTGCCTTGTTTATCATCATTGCGTAAGCAAGATGAACAGGGAATAGTCGCCTGGTCATCTCGAAAGGCAAATCAATCGAGGATGGTGTCAAAGATATGGGTGGTATGAACTCTATGTTACTGGCGTGTGCGCCGGTCAGTATCATATCTTCAACGACACGCGTTTTGCATTTTGTCACCATAAGTCTCGTGTCATTGCATAGTCCGCATTTTGGGGCCACATTTCTGAGGAGTATAACAGGACATCTAACTTTGAGCTCCAAGCGGAAAGGAGGAAGGCCTGGTGGATTGAGAGAATTGATGAATTCATTAGGGTAACAGAATCTGATAGCAGGATTGGCACTGTCCATTTCTGCCATTTTGTCGACAGCAAGATAGGTGTATAACTGTCCTGGAAATGTGTGCAAGGCTGAAGCATTAATGTCAGCAACATCATCATTCCGCAGGGCAAGTATATTCCTCTCATCAAGTAAGAGGGTGTTGATGTGGAAGATAGGCCTAGACTAAGATACACGAATGACAAAAGTTGTTTGAAGTTATTAAACTGTTGGATGTTGGCAGATAAGCGTATGAACTCAGCTGGGCTGGTCCCGACTTGCGAATTATGGAAGCACGTTAAGTAGTGGGAAAAGCAAACATAAGGTAAGATAGTATTCGATGATGCATACCGTGTCCAGGAAAGTGTTGTAGGCAATATTGTTGGGGTTTGTACTGTCCAAGTGCATATTTGCCGACAATGTCAGCATGAGCACAGCTATCCATATGTGAGAGCGCTTCAAACATGCACCAACTATCTGTTCCCGTGAGCCCCTGGGTATGACCGATAAAGTCTGGCGGAAATCACCTTCGAAGACCACAATAATGACTCCAAAGAATGTTTGAACGTTTATTGTGTCACGGAGTGTTCGATCAACAGCCTCAACACAATACCGGTGCTGCATGAGAACCTCATCCCAGATAATAAGCTTGATTTTTTTGAAGAGTTCGGCCTGTTTAGATTGCTTGCTGAAGCCGCATATGGATGTGTCCATAATGTCAAAAGGTATGGAAAATGTTGAATGTGCGGTGCGACCTCCAAGAAAAAAAAGCGAAGCTATGCCAGAGGATGCGACAGGGATCACAATATTGTTTAAGCTCCTACACTTCTGTGCGATGGTGTTATACAGAAAGGTCCTGCCTGTTCCTGCACCCCCACTCACAAAAAAGATTTCAACTCTATTATTTAGAACAGAGTCCATTACCGCATCATAGGCAGCGCGTTGGTCCTCATTAAGCTGATGAACGGCTGCATCAACAGGTTTTGCAAGAGCATGAACATGTAAGAGATGGTGTTCAAGAAGGAGTCTGTTGGGTGTGAACGGTTGTCAATTTTCGGTGAGAGTGGGCATTGGAGGGTAGTCGAGCAACGACTTTCCTGAATCTTGAAGTATCTCATTAATAAGATAGAGGCCATAATCATGTACCTGCGGCGTGAACACGACATTACGACAATGATATAAAAATTTGTAGCAAATAACAAATAATGAAAGATGTAAATATAGATGATTGGATAAAGTAAAAATAGGGTGGGCGTTGCTGAGAAAAGAAGAAATAGATGCATTCATAATGTAAGCAGCAAAGAAAAGAAGATTGACATGTACTTCCGAAGGATTGACAATGTTCGAAGACGTGGAGAGGTAGTGTCTTAGATCATCGCATATGTTATGGGTAAATTGCTGCCACAGTAGAGTGGCTGAGATGGGGAGCACTGTGTGAGTATTATACAAAACAATAGGCGCAACTGGCGTCCAGTCTTAATGGTAGCTGCTTCTTACAAGCACTGTGTCTAATCAGCATCATTTTCGACGAGTCCCCGGGCAACACATGACATCTTGAAAGTATCATATACAACAACATCAACAGTACGCAGATCTAGGAATAATTTGAGGCCTTTGAAAACTATGAGGAGCAGGCGTAAGTAGAAGCGCTCACCCAAATTGGGGCAACAAAGTACATATGGCCTATGGCAAATTCTTTTTGTCGGGGCGACCACCTGTTGGATGCCCAAACATAGTGCTCTGAAAATTCCTGGTATGTAACTGGAGTTGAGGTGGGGTTCTCTGCATACCAAGAAAAGTAGCGAGTTAGTGTTAAAACTTCATTTCTAGCGCGTTGTAAGATGGTTTCAGGTGATTCAGTACTATCATAGACGATGTTATACATTCCAGGCAGGTGGAGGTGCAAGTGCTGCACAGTGGGGAACTCATGATGCATATGAAATTCGAATCTCCTCCAAGCGCCTTCGTGTGGGCCAACATATCGAGAGTCCAGGTACTATTGAATCTCGTTGATGACCCCCAACACAATAGTGGTGCAGTCATGTCCTTTATAAATATATTTGTGAATGTATTTAACGCATCGGATGCCAGCACACACTTCCACATTGATGTGGCAGTCGTATCGCCGAGTTAAGTAAGAATCATGCGCGTTGGTGAAGTGATTGTTGCCGACTTGGTAAATCTGGCCTGCCGAAGGGAACAAAATCATTAGCGGGAAAGCATTATGAACAGATAAGACTTACCAAATAAGAGAGTCAGCAACTGCTCGTGGTATTGTGCAGTAAAGAAATGATGTACAAAGTAGTGCAGTAAATAAATGATGATCAAAGTAGTGTGAACAAATGCAATGTTATGAAATGCATCAGAGAGCAGACTGAATCACGTAAAATCAGACCTTAGCAAAGGAAAAAAATTAAGGGCAATAACAGATGTTATCAGTGATGCACCAAGACATCAGATCAGGAAATTTTAGATTGGATTGAGCAGCAGCAATGAAGCAATAGAAGCACAAAGAAATAGGTTAAATCAGAAAATATACCTGTATTCTGGCGGCAACTCTGGATATCCATCAGGTTGAAGGGTCGTGAAGTCTGCAAAGGGTTTTGGATATTCTTTACTGCAGATGCCATTTTCCATGCAGGAGGAGTTAGGATTGTCGGCACCACAGGGACCATGAACCATGCGGTTCAGAATAGTATCAAAGAGCTTGGGGTCATTTAGTTCATTGGGGAACTCTGCACATACGTACTGATCCACTTGTTCAGAAGTTTAGATTTTGTCAGTTGCCTGAAGGAAGAAGAGTGCATGCATTTGTGGCAGACCACGTTTTTGGAATTCTATGGTGTAGATATAGACAATGACAACATAAAAAATACCACTAGACAGGATGTCCTTCATTAGGGCTCTCTTCTTGAGTTCGCAGACACGTGCAATTAGATCAGATCTGTCAACATGTGTCTGGTGGTCAAGTAAGGCTGCCGTAATCTCAGGCCACTTTGGATTGGCTGTCATGGTGAGGAATATTTTAGGAAGGTGGTTGTACCAGGTGATAGCCATAGAATTTTGGAAGATTTCGAAGATATATCATGGACTTCCAACATGCGAGGATGGTAGGACAATACGCCTGCCGGCTGCTGAAGGATTCAGTTCTTCTGGGCCAAGATCAGTCAAATAATGAGAATATTCAGTTCTGAATTTATCCTGATGACGCCAAATATAATTAAGGCGATTCTACTCAATTGCTGCCCACGCATCAATGATGAATTCTTGGAACAGTTTTTTGGCCCTGAGTATAGTTGAATACTTGGATGATCGCTGATGCAAATGGTAAGAGTAGAAATCCATCATTGTAAGACTGGTATCAGTATGAGTGTTGAGGGAAGGATCCCACTAACGTATATCATGGTCCTATCCAAGGTTCCTGTATGAAAATAGAAACACGTAGTGTAAGGGTAAGTAAGTTGGGTGACACTCATTAATACGAACCAACCAGCTATCGTGAGCAAGGTGTAGGACTATATCTCTGGTAGCGCCAAGGTCTCCTCCTTCACCTGACAGGACGACAGCAATTTCATCAGCTGTTGGCAAGTTGTATCTCCTCCGATCCTGAGATGAGGTGTATGTGAGGCATGCATGTAAGTTAGGGGCACCATAAGGGAATTGACTCAAGAGTGCGTAGGCCTGCTGGAATTTAGCAATGAATGAGTTGAACTGCATAAGAGTGTCCTGTATAATCTCCATGACAGCCCTGTCGCAGAACACATTCCTCTCAGAACGAATGTGCAAAGCATAACTGGGATCATAAATATACAACTGAGAGTAGAAAGGCATCGCTCCTCGAGCAGGACGCAATGAGCCCAGGGTATGGTACAGTTGACCATGCAGGATGAAGGTCAGTGGGCTGCTACCAGTAAAGGTGATTGGGCCGTACTGTGTGCCAAGACTGGTAAATGCATTAGCCGCATTGTATGCCCGTATGTATGTCCTGAATGATTTTGATCTAGAGTCATTGCCCTCATACAGATGATATAGTGGCCAGGGCACAGGTGCGAGCAATGGCAAGCGAACTTTGCCATCAAGGCAGCAAGTGCCGAATATGGGGGTGCGCTCGGATGTCCGGGCTAGTCTTTCAGAAGGCCAGTGCATAGCTTTACATGAGCGACAAAGCACTGTCATAGTGCCAAGGGTGTGTCTTGAAGTGAGGCGATGTACCTGTCATGTAGGAATAATGGTGAGGTGTTTCAGAGGCAATATTGGTTTAAACCATGAGGAAGAGACGTACCGATGGTTGGGTCGGGTTGGTAGGCAGCGGAGCATCAGAAATGGTGGCCCGCATGTTATTGGTAATAGATGGGGCATCCACACGGCGCCGTCAAGCAACCTGGGCAGGTAGATAGTTTTAATACATATAAAGGGGAATCTGGAGCAGCATATAATTGTAATTAGGGAGCATGGGGGCGCAATGGATCGTCGCCTTGATGCTGCATTGGTCTTTTTTACCGAGCTATCTGTCTTCGCCGTTCTTCGTAGGAAGGTAGAACTGGACTTGGCAATAGGTCAGGTGGCTGTTGAAGAGGAAGGATACGCAATAAGAGTGGTGATGCATGGCGCTTCAAATGGTACAGAACAGTAAGGGGAAAATAGGCGTAAGGATGCCTGTGTGTTGGCCGGAGGAACAACCCCGCGAGCATATGAATTAGCCTCCTGAATGGAAAGGGACAAACATAAATTCGTAGCGTGTGAGTACGCTAATGGCAAGCAGTCAAGTAGATAGTTTGAGATAGATCAAGGTACCATGTGTTCAGCCGACGCAGTTTGGGGGTTTCAGACTGCGGTTGAATAATGATAGCATGGGTGCGAGGGCGAACGTTCTGCAAAAGAGGGTGAAGGGGCATGAGCTTGAGTGAAATGCAAATGCAAATGCAACATCCATACCCGACTGTTTTCTTGGGGCTGCATTGGTCTTTTTCCCCGAGCTATTTCTTGGTGCATGCCTTCAGAGGAAGGAGGCGCTGGAGCTGGCAGCAGAGCATGGGTCTGTGCAACGTAATAAGAATGAGGTTTACAGGTAAGTGCGAAGGATACGTGTAGGTTGTGTTGAGCACGTGTAGCATATGGACAGTGGTTGTAGTATGTATGGAGTGGAGGGATAGCGATACCTTGTCCTGTATCGAGCATCAAACTGATTCTACGATGGACTGTGGGACGCCACTGTAGGTGAATACAGTGTTGATTGATAGCTGCAAGATGATATTTGAAGTTGGTAATGGAGGATGTTGTCCTGCCACAGAATGCACACTTGATACTATTTGCGGCAGTCCGTTCCCCATATGCCGAACACGAATCGAAGGGGCGCCCGAGTTTAGGAGCCATACTAAAAGTGTGTAAGCTTGCATTCATGAGGGATGGTTAGTTAGGGAAGAGTGTTATTTTCAAGTGAATGCAGAATAATAAAATGTTGCAATGTATTGACGAATGTGGCAAAAATTTAAACGAAACGAACGCATCGCTCGCATCAAATTCTGCACGATATTATCAAACTTGCTTGAAGAACTCAAATTCTGGCAGAAACAAAGGCAATTAACGTGCGTTTAATAAACGGCAAGTGCATTTTCAGGAAAAAAAACGTGGAAGAAAGAAGCCTAAGGAAGAAACGAATGCAACAAATGGCAAGTGCATTTTCAGGAAAACAAAATGTGGAAGAAAGAAGCCTAAGGAAGAAACGAATGCAACAAACCTTCAGCAAACCAATAATTAACAAAATGATGAGGTCGTTTAAAAAATCTTGCAACTGAGAACAGAGGAGTATTGATTGAAAAAACACAACTTGATCATCTTCAATGTCTGTTGCTTACAATGTGAATAATACAGTCAAAGGTAAGAGATTTGTCTTTCAGTCGTCAATTTTAGTATATGAAGTGAATTTAAAAAGATAACAGTCTCAAAATAGGAAAGAGACAACCGCAGTTCCTGTTTAAAAGAACAAAGAGGGGGCGTAGGATGAATATATGAGAAGTAATTAATTAAAGTACTAGTGATTTCCAGAAGTGTTTAGAATGAAGGTAGTGCACTAGCATCCCATGTAGAAGACAAAAAGATCATTAAAAGGATTTTATACATGATTTTAGACATGATTTTCAATTTCGGTCACTAGGATTGCCCGTTGACAGAATTGGGCACATCGTTAGAAAGTTTATGCATAAAAGATCATATGTTCAAGTTTTAGTGATATTCCGACGACGTTATCACCGTTTAATTTAGTTTCATATTTTCCTCTTGGGTTGAGTAGTCCTAAATAGGGTTTTAGAAAATTCCGACGACGAAGTCGCCAGAAGCGGAACTAAACATGGGATTTATGATCTTCTATGCATAAGCTTTTTAACGATGTACCTAATTCCGTCAACGGACAATCCTAGTGGCCGGATTTATTTCATATTTTTCCTACTCTTACGGGGTCGTATGTATAGATCAAAATATGTCCTTTATTAGATCACAATAACTGTACCATACCATATAAGCTTTGAGATTTATTTTGGCAGCGCAGAAGTAACTCCAAAGACATGACATCTGATAGGACGAGTTGGAGATGTCGTATTACGGTTAGAGATACATAAGACTATATAGAGTAGTTATTTGCTCATTGACCTCTAGACTGAGAAATAAGTAGGATATACTAGTGGATAGGTTACACCTAATTGTATTTCATCTGTTTAGAGTAGAATGCAGGTATTTAGTTTGTTCATTATTTGTATGAGCATTTATTTATTTATTGCGGTATGTATTTAGTGCATGGTTGCGGCAAGTGGTTTTTCAGTTATATTCGCTTTTCCTTTATTAGTATTCTTCTTCTTCTTCTTCTTATTATTATTATTTTTCTCGAGTTGGGGATCTCTACGGAAATAATTTTCTCATCCTGTTGAGGAGTGAGAGTATGATTACGTACATCCTACTCTCCTCAGACCCTGCCTAAGGACGGGATTTACTGGATATGTTTGATTTGGTTTGGTTAGAAATAACTAGAATTGAGAACTAACACACATTATCCCTACCGTTGGGCTTGGATATGCTAGTCTATATAGTGCGTGTTTTGTACCTCTACAAAATTTCATTATTTTTCTCATTCTTTTTTTTTAATTATTTCAATATTAGTGTTTAAAAACCTCACTTCTCCTTCTCCTTTTTTTCCACTCAAAAGTCATTTTTTCTGTAAGAGGGTTTAGGTTCTTTTTTTTTTCTACTTCTCATATTAATAACAATTTTGTAAATAAATAGACTTTTTTAACTTTAAATTCTAAATACAATTTCAACTCCCATTTTGAATGAGAATCAAAAGGAATACTCACAAACACTCAAATACTCAAAATGAGAAGGAAAGTCTTTTCCGTAGAAGGGTTTAGGTTCCTTTTTTTCTCCTTCTCATACTAATGATAATTTTGTGAATAAATAGACTTTTTTAACTTTAAATTCTAAATACAATTTTAACTCACATTTTGAATGAGAATCGAAAGAAGTAACTTCCAAACACTCAAATACATCAAAATCAGAAAGAGAAGGTGAATGAAAATTAAAATTAAAAAAGAAGTAGAAGTACAAAATAGACACATAGTCTGAATTTCCTCCTGTACAACATCCTCACGTACAAAACAGTCTTCCTCACGTACAACATCCTTCTGTACAAACTAGTTTCTTCCTGTACAAAACAATCTTGTGCGTTCATTTCTAATCCAACGGTACAAAATTTCTTCTCACTTAAATGCTCACGTGACCCATAAACCAACTTTTGTAGAAATAGGGTTATTCAGATTTTTTTTATTCACGGAAACAATCTCCCTATCCTGTTGAGAGGTGTGGGTATGATTGCGTACATCCTACCCTCCTCGACTCTGCCTAAGAGCGAAATTTACTGGACATGATTGGTTTGGTTTGATTTGATTTGATTTGATTTGATTTGATTTGGTTAGGGTTATTCATATTCTTGGTTCTCTTAGCCCTACAAATGAAACTCATAAGAAGATTGTTGTAGTCATCTAGATGAAGATCGATGGCGAACAA
Source organism: Pinguicula primuliflora (assembly GCA_025802335.1). NCBI lineage: Eukaryota > Viridiplantae > Streptophyta > Magnoliopsida > Lamiales > Lentibulariaceae > Pinguicula > Pinguicula primuliflora. Next base: position 538 of record JAOYMZ010000291.1, on the reverse strand, counting down.
GAAGAAGATTGGCGCTGGCAAACGAGAAGACAACGACGCAAGAAAGTTTATTTTGAATCTAATTTTGTTTTGGTTGGGTGAAAAATTGATGGTGTATTAGCATTTTAAGTTCATCTGCACAAACAGCAAAAACCGTACCGAGCAGCAAAATAGCAATGTATGAACATAAAATAGCAAAAAATAGTCTGCTGAATAATGCACATCAATTACCAAATCAATTCCCAAAAAACAGAGTCTTCCTTTCAGGATTTTGTCATCAGAACACTAACCTAGCCGGCAGTGACGGCAGACCGGCAGATTGCTGGTGGTGACGGGCTCCTCTGTCGCAGATTCGGTCCTCCGTCACAGATACGATCCTCCGTCGGGTATAATATAATACACATTTGGTTTATCCTTCCCCACGTACTCTTTTAAATAACAAAGTAATCTATGTTGTGAAAATAGGACCGATAGAGCCAAATTGCAGCTAATAATTTGTAGGAAATAATACTGAAGATAAATAAGACACACAGATTTACGTGGAAAACCCCTAAATAAA
>JAOYMZ010000290.1:0-10226 GCA_025802335.1 Pinguicula primuliflora | reverse complement strand
CAACCCAACCCGGCCTGTTTTTAAAAACAGGCCAGCCTGACCCGTTTTCTAAACAGACCAGGCCAGCCTGGCACGTTTTCTAAACAGACCAGGCTAGCCTGGCACGTTTTCTAAACAGACCAGGCCAGCCTGGCACGTTTTTTAAACAGGGCGGGCCAACCCAAACCTGCGTTTTTCACGAGCAGGCTGGGTCGGACCTGTTTGACCCGCCCTGTTTGATGAACTCTACGGGAACATGAAATTTTGAGATGATGAAATTGATTTTGGAGATGTTTATTTTCAGAGAGGAGTTTTCATAATTTTGGAGTAGTTGGAAGACTAAATATCACTTAAGAATTTTTCGGTAAGCATAACTTCTCACTTTAGCATTTAAGTTGGTTTTTCTTTTTGGGGAAGTTAAATAATGAAAAGGTCACTGAAAATTGTTAATAAAAACAATGGATCTTTAAATTTGAATTGGCCGGCCATTTAATTAATTCTCCCCATAAAATTTTAGAAGATTAACAACCTAAGTGTAATGATTCTTTGCCTCAAATTACAACAATTAATATATCATTTTCATGAAATCATGAATCCGTGGTTGACCTAACTATCTCATAAATTTCTTTTGCTTCCAAATTTAAGGTTGTAATTAAATCACAGTGATTAATGATTTCTACCGTGGTAACAATTTGTTCTAAATTGGCTGGTATCTGAAAACTTGAATGTGGCAAAGTCCAGTTGGTTCATATGCAAAGGGCATTAAACAGTGGTGGATGTGATGACACAAAAGAGATGGATTGCAATTTACAAAATACTTTCTTGCATTAAACTACATTAAATTGCAAAAATCCTCTATAAATATGTGCTTTCATTTTAACTCTCCATCACTACTACTACTACTACTACACTTGTATCTTTTGTTTTCCCTGGCAATGTCTTTGTCATTTGATTCTTTGAGCCATGAACACAAACTTGTGTTTCTACTTGAAGGATTGGCTGGACAAGATGGCCAAACACCACTTGCATGCAGAGTATGTGACCATATCTTCTACAACAACAGAAGCCTCTTGAATCACTTCATGTCTGATCATAACAATGCAGACAAGGATTCAGATCAAAGATCTCATGGGAGAAACCGGAGTGGTAAATCGGGACCGGGAGGATCTTATCGTCGTGCCATGGTGCATGGTGGTTCTGGTGTTCGCAAACTTGTCCCGACCATATTTTCTGGTAAAGATTCATCTACCATTCAATATACTCGTGCGAAAAATTGTTCCCGGAGGGTGTTGGAGGATCATTTTTTGACTGCCCGAACGCGGCCGTATATTAGGCAGCTAGAAGTTCCGATCAAAGACGGTGGAGCCGCTGGCCGGGAGGAAATGGGGGATGACTTATACTCCGGTGAAATGGACTTAACCATAAAGCTTTAGTTGAAACCTAGTGATTGTATTTGAGGGAGAAAGAATGGAATTGATTTGGTGTTATATCTGTTCCAATGTCAAGATGCTCATGATTATTTATGTTATTTTTATTTCCATTTTTTACATTTTATTGTATCATATTATTATTGTATTAATTACAATCATAATAAAAATAATAATAATAATAATAATAATTATTATTATTGTTTTCCTATTGTTGCAACTTATGGAAATCCGCAGACTGAAGCAAGCAATAAAAGAATAAAGGAAACAATAACGTCATAATCTTCTTTTACCTAGGGGTGGATAAATAGCCTTTGGATTTTGGGATTGTCTCGAGGTCCGTCAGGTCCGAAGTCCGAAGAAAAAAAATGAATTCGGGACGGGTTCGGATCCTAAAAATAGGTTCCGCGGGACGGGATGATGTTTGTCCCATTTTAAACAGGACAGACCTGGAGCCTGAACTAAAAATAATACAATATTAAAAAAATTAGTTTGATTGTTGACTTGGGCCGTCAGTCTGCTTAAATAAGTAATGATCGTACTTGACTTTGTTATTGCATATATGATATATATGTATTTCTTATAGGTTCATAACTTATTTTAATTGTATTTACTAAAAATAATTGCTTCACTTTTTGGGTATTTTTTGTTTGTTTTTGCTTTTTGTGATTTCTTTTTTTTGTTATAAAAACTTCAATCATGCATTTCAAGGAATTTGTTATTTAAATCAGAGAATTTATTTTAATTTATGTCTTAATTGGTTGCTTGGAATCTAGATAATTGATTTTAATTTATGTCTGAATTGGTTGTTTGAAATCCAGAAAATTGATTTTTTTGTGATGAAGTTGTATCGAGATAGTTTTGTTTTCAAGTTGTGCAACAAAACAATAAATATTATTTTTTTAATCTGGGCCTCGGGACGACCATTCACGTTCGGATTTAAGGATGGAATCAGGCCCAAAATTTTGTGCCCAAATCAAAAGGGGACGGAATAATTAACCCTTTACGGCATTCATGGTTCTTGAAACTTTTTTTTAATTCAAATTCGATTGGCACGAACTTATGGTTTAACAATAAAAATAGAGTTCTTAATGTTCTTGCAATACCTATCATATAACCACATAGAGTTTAGGAAAGTCACCATCCAAATAAGTTAAATAATCAGTCTCCAATTACATGAAAATTGTTCTGGTCCAGACGGTTATAAATGGATTGTACTTGCTTACATCCCGACTTCTATTGTCGCTGTCAGATTTACGGCCTAGATCACTTCATCAATAATATTTATTCATTAAAGATCGAATTGATCTGAACTTAAAGAAAATTCGATCTGTACATAACAGTGGATCACAAATTTTCTCACAATTACATACTAGTAAAACTAGATAGAAAATATACCCTGTTTGCTTAAAAACCATGCGTGACTTTGTGGAACAAAGTCCTGGAAGACTGAGTACCTGCAATAGAACAGATACTATAACCTGTCCTGTTGTAGACTGTAAGTACTTTTGGGAACATAACCAAATTGCATACCTAACTTGTCGTGTTTTTGTTTAATTCACCCATGCACATCCCGAACTCGATTGATTGCCGGATGATGTAAGAATTATATGAGTCTAAACCCTCGGGTTCGTGATAACTCATTTTTTGAATTGTCAATCGGGTAATGCTAAGCGTAACTTGGAGGTTGAAATTCATACGCTCAAATTACATCTCAATTGACCACCAAGCCTCGGTTTATTTTCGGTTCATTAGAGGTTTTTTATCTTTTCGGGCCTGTGTTTGGGTTGGCCCATTTCTTATCTTTCACTTCTCTACCCTTTTGTCCAAACTATGATTCATTTTCAATTTGTGTCCCAAAACCCCAGCCCACATTTGCCATTTACTTACATGTCTGTTTCGGCAGCCCGGATCGCATGGCACACGTACACTTAATCGGCCCGGATCGCATGGCACACGTACACTTAATCGGCCCGTCTCCATTTGTATCTTTTGGCCCGTTTCCCTCATCATTCATCGAACTTTCTGGACGGATGTATATATATCATACTTATACTTTTTCAGTCTCACTTTTACACTCTCACTCTGTATACTCTCTGTTACACTCTCTCTCTCGGAAACTCTCTGCAAACCCTAGTTATTCCGAGCTTTGACTGACTTTTTGGCTCCCTTTCACGGATCTTTATCCGTCTTTTACACCGGATCTGTGATCCATGCTTCATTCTCTCTCTATTGAACCGATTGAATACCGGTTTTGAGTGCAGTCGACGAGTTGTGATTTCTGTGCCGAAATTGACGGCCATCTCTTTGGACTGTTCTTGAGTCCGACGCTGTTTTCTTCAACGGATCTGCACTTTTCACACAAAACAGGAGTTTTTGTGTTTTACATTTTGTTTCTGTCAGTTTCTGTTACGATTACTTTCGGTTACTTGCTAAGTTTAACGTTGTTCTTGTATTTTCGCAGGGTTTGAGCAAGATCTAAGTACCAACATAGACCTTTTCCGGAGAAAAATAATAGTCCTTGAATGACAGCAGTGGTTCCATCTTCTAGTTTTGATGAGAAGGACAACATATTGGTGAATGTGAGTTCAACTTCTCCTTTATCATTAAATGCTAGTGCCACAGGCCAATGTAGGAGACTTAAAGATCTTTTTAGATGTAGCTTTTATACGAAGAGCTAGGTGGTGCAGACCAATTCTGATTATTCTTTAGGATCGTTGCCACTTGTGAAGGGAGTGATATCTTCAACATCTGATGCTGTTGATTGTTAGTCAATGCCTTGAGCCCCCAAGTGCTGTTAATGCCCCTGTCTGGCGTGGAACATTAATACACTTGTCTGGAGTGGAGATGAATGAGAAGACATATCAGTCTCTCTATGTATATATTGTAACATAAACTCGTTGAAAGATATAAAAAAAAGGAGAAAAAAATGGAAGTATTCTTCTTCTCGTGGATTAGGGATTCCTCCTGAACCACGTAAATATCGTGTTGTGTTTTTCTTCAGGCCTCGCTTCTTCATGCTAGAGTTAGGTTAATTACCCTTGTATAATTTTTTTTGGGTAAACAATTACACTTATATAACTGATGTTTGAAACTTAATAAATGTAAATTAACTAGCTTGGAGCTTAATCGTCAATGGTAAAGATGCTACCTTTACTTTTGAAAATGCAATTTAGATTGGTTGCTACCTACAATTTTGCATATTGAACCGAATGGCTGTCAAGCTACTTGATGCTCAAGGTTTTTTTCATGCAAGGTGCCCTGTTATGCTTTAGGTTCATTACCCATGGGAAAAATATTTTAAGAACTAGAGGACATTAATGTTGCAATACAATTCAATTGCGTCTTAGTAACATATGAATAATTTTGAGCAATTGCAGTTCCAATGCCACTGGAGCATTTTGTTTCTTATAAAATACTAATAGTGGTAAATTTATGGAATTATTGTTGATTCAGAGAGCTGTTGGTGCACTAACTTTTCCCTTACACTGTTATGTTGTAACATTATTGCTGCCGTTTAACTGTAGTTCTATCCTCCATCACGTTTTCTTCCCTTTAACATGTAATGGAGTTGTTTACCCAAAAAAAACATGTAATGAAGTTCGTAAGTGATATATAATAGCTTCAACATGCTTAAGCCGCTGATTTTAAGTGAGATTTACAAAACGAAGTATTTACGCAATTTATTTATTTTCATTTTCCGAGTTTGCTAAAATTTCTCAAAAGGTGCATCAAATGGGTACAAGAGGCTTTTCCTCCTGGTGGTGACAGCTCAGGACTTGTGCTGATATATGTAAGGGTCTTCTTTGTTGATCTATTCAGGAAAAAATTAAAGCCCGACAGGTTTGAAACGTTAAATACCCATTGTCATTTTGTGCAATTTTACTTTTTGTGATTACATTTCCTAATGTTATGCCCATCAGTGGTTCATGGCCGCGATAGATGTCCTTATACCCGACTCTGGTCAAGTAGTTTACCTACCGTGACACTATGTTGGTAGCATGGAGTGAACCCTACCAAGTACACAAACAGAGACTCATTGCAAGTGCATGGAGTGAACCCTACCGTGACACTATGTTGGTAGCAACAGAAGCAGTGGCGCCCGAACCCATCAGGCTATTAGCAAACATAACACACTTCATAGGGTTGAAGAGTCCAATTAGACATGTATTTATATTGACACAACAACAAACATGTTAAAACACTAGCATCTAGGGGTGGTGGGAACCAAATCCATCCTTAATCATGCTCAATACTCATCATTCATGACATGATTTCAATGTGAATCCTAAAGACTAGACACAAGAAATCGAATGAAGGGTAATATATGAGAATCAGACATGGAAGTTAAATTTGTGGATGTGTTGGATAGTGTTGTGTTTTTTGCGGGTTTGTCCGAAACCGAGAGAGATTGCTGCAAAGGCGGAAACCTCATTTAGAAAGCACGAGGGTTCTGGCCCTTCAAAAACATATGCATAAGTTGTTGCAGGAGGTTTGAATGGTGCTTCAATCAATACATCTCCGGAAGAAATTCACTCATACAGAACAAGGCCCAAATATAAAGCATGGTTGTCCCATGCAATGGTGGAACGCTGAAAACTGGCCTGCAAGAAGATTTGGAAGCCATAAAAGAGACGTTAGCATGTTCTGGCTATCCGAAAATCATTATTCAACCGCTTGAAAATCAAAAGATCCAAAACAACTTATGCATTGTTATGGCATGTTTTTCATCAACATGCCATACCAATGCAATTTCCAGTAAGGCATGTTGATGATAATGAAGTTAATGTAGGGGTAACTAAAGGTATTCCCATACTTTTTTTTGGTAAGTAAAAGGTATTCTCATACTATTGAATGAAGCAAGAGAAGCTGATTTATTGCAGAGGAGAGAGTATAGCGCTGAGCAAAGTGAAAAATCAGGAAGTTCCCTTGTTCCTAGTGCTGGTTCCTATAACCATGTAATAAATGTGCATGGGGATTACGCAACTGAAAAAGGCAGTAGACTCACTTTTCAAAATGTGCATGGGGAATCAACAAATGTGCTATGAAATTTTGCAGGCAAGATATGGGGAGCTTGCACTTGAGAGGTGGCAGTTTCAAAATATGGACAGAGGCAGGAAGTCTTCACCATGGTGGCAGGATTTGGTGAAGGAAGTGCTAACTAAAGACTGGTTCTACACTCTATATGAGAGACAGCTTGGTAAGGGTGATGCTACAAGATTTTGGCAGGACAACTGGTTAGGAGGACAGTGCTTCGCTACAAGGCATGGCCTACTCTATGCTATTGCAGCAGTCAAGAACATAACAGTGAGTAATAAAGGGACTTTTGATGGAAATACCTGGACTTGTCCTGGACAAGAAATTGTGAAATCAATGAGTTGATCCAATATTTTGAGCTTCAATGCCTCCTTGACAATGCACCACATCAGTCTCAAGTAGAAGACTCCTGGAGATGGCATAGCACTGATATCTGCAAATACACTACTCGACTCATATACAGGAAATTAATGCAAATGAAGCGGTGGAAATTACAGGAAATGCTTGGAATAACCTAATCCTAAGAAAGATATGCGCCTTCAATTGGAAATTATTGCAGAAAAGTATCCCTACCAGAATGAATCTATCCGCCAGAGGAATGAAATTAGAGTCTACGATGTGTGTTCTTTGTGAAGGAAGTGTGGAAACTGTGGAGCACTTATTTATGCAATGTCCAAAAACAATGGCTATCTGGGAACAGATCTACCAATGGCTACAGGTATCAAATGTTCAAGCAGCACTAATTGAGGAGTATTACACACAACACATGAGTTTAGCTGCTTACCCATGGACGAAAAAACACTGGATTGCAATATGGCAGATGGTAAACTGGATGATCTGGAAGGTAAGAAACGAGCAATTATTTCAGAACCATCAAATTTGAAGAACAAGCAGTGGAACAGATACAATTATCACTGTGGCAGAGTTTTAAAGCTTACAAAATGCTTGTTCCGGCAATGGGATTTGGAGAGTGGAGCCGCCTCCCCCAGCTATACATCCGAAGAGCCTAACATTCGTACTTGGGAGATCTGCTCTACAGTTGAAGTGGGCAAAATATAGGGAGAAAAGAATAAATTTGTCATCTCGGTGCCCTAGAATTTGGGGAAAACCAACCCAAGGCCATGAATACATATTTTATCTAGAAAAAATAAATAAATTAAAGTTGTTGTGTGAAAGGGCTCATTCAATATAATTTTTGGAAAAAAATATATAATTTTTGGAAAAAAATATATAATTTTTAGATTGATTGTGCAATTAATTTATTTTTTCAATCAATCAATTATATTCATACAAAATTATTTATGATCAATTAAATGAAATGTTATATTTTTTTATTATTTTTGGGGTAAATAATAAAAAAAAGTAACTTTATTAATATATGATTGTGTAAAACCATCAGTAAATTTACAAATGCTTTCTACTTCTTCTTCTCTATTCTATTTTCCTTACAATTTTTTCACGGCTTTACTTTTCTTCACATTTTCTCTTGCTCATCGTACGAAATCTCAATCCCCTTTCATCTGGCCAGTCAGTGCATCGGATCACGAATCCACTCTCCAAAACCTACAGTCGGTTGTATCTTTCCGTGAATTCGGAGTGCCCACCAAGCTTGCATCTGTATTCGCTCAATTGCTGCCGAGGTATTTGGGTCCTTTTGCTTGAAAACTTTGTCGTTCCTTAGTCTCCAAATTTGCAACATACTATGCTGCCAGATTGCGTTTAATGCTTCTCGATTCCATGAATTTGAAGTATTTTCTGTAAAATTTGATAGATGGTCCCCCATATTGTTGATCTCTAGATTCGTCAGTTGTGTTGCGGTGGTTGTCCAGTGCGTAATTGAGCTCCATATTTCCATTGCCACAGGGCATTGAGTAAATAGGTGAAGTTCCATCTCTTCTGGATATTCACAGTGTGAACAGGCTTCATTCTCCAGTGTAACTCCTCCTGCGACAAGGTTTGCCTTTGTTGGATTCCTTTGTTGCAGCAGCTTTCAATTAAAAGCGGCTATCTTACTAGGTATTAGCTTATTCCACCCCTTGCTTGCTTGTAGTGGATCCTGATTTGCTGGCCATCGTTCCTGCATAAGAGTTACATATACTTCATTTAATGAGTATTTCTGTATGCCAGGTGTGGCCCAGGTCCACTCGTCTTCTTCGTGGATTGGCTGGGGTGCTGCGAGTAGGTATTGTTCCAATGCTGTAAAGTGCTGCAGCTCGTCTCCATTCATTTCCCGCTTCTAGATCCAGAGCCAGTTCCATCCAATAGCCGTCAGTAAAGCAATCAAAATAGAAGCAATCAGTAGTATCTTACTCTCCTTGGATAAACACAACCCATCACAACTTACAACTCAGGATACTTGCCTTGCCTGAGCAGCATATCTTTCATTTGAGCAGCCTATCTTTCATTTTTAATGAGCTCCTCTAATGCATCAGATGTAGTTTTGGGTGTAAGAGTTTCAGAGGAAGCCATAGTTGAGGTATTACTTGTTCCCACCCCTGGACATTCAGAGACCTGAGTAGCATTCTTCTGCAAGCAGTTTTGATGTGTCTGAATCTTGGTGCAATGCAGAGGTGGTGTGACAACAGAGATGTCTTGCCCGAGAGGCGGTGCTTTCTTAAGCATATGAACAAGAGCTCCAACTGCAGCATCTTGGGATGTTTTAACAAGTGATAAGCTTGGTCCAGGTGGGCGTACTGGCAGATCAATGGAGTCTGGTCTCTAGTACTCATCATCGATGATAAATGCTCCAAATAATCCAGAGTCATCATAGTTGTCTTCAAAGGATACCCCCTACCTCTACCTGAGCAAGCTTCTAGAAAATGATTGTGATGCCAAGCAAGCTATTTAATGATTCTTTATCCATATTCTTCTTTCCAAGTTCATCCTTGTTCACTGATGAGGTCGATTGATGAAGTCCAGAGTTTGCAACTTGCTTATGATGCGTAAACCGATTATCCATGTTCACAGGAGGCATCAGTTGGTTGTGAGGCAGTGATGGAATACTATTAAGTCTAGATGCAGTTATATCTACAGGAGCACTTTCAGATCTTAAAAATTTCTTAGATACTTTAGCAGATTGGAACCTTTTCAGTGGTTCTGCCAATGGACTGCCCACATATTCAGAAATGAACTGCAGGGATATGGGAGTTGAAGGTTCAGATTTAATGTCAATGCCCTGTTCCTGTATTGATGAATGGTAAAAGACTGAGATGCAGAGCCCGTTGGTATTAAAGAAATTTGAGGTAGCATCCTTATGGCAACGACATGCTTTTCATGTGGTATTGCTATCATCTTTTTTCTTCATACACATAATTGCTTCGTCTGTCGTGAAATAGTTGAAGACACTCTTCCCAGATTTGAATTTGCTTCTGCGGTGTTTGTCAATATGAATTTGTACCCGGCTATTCTACGGCCAGATTTTTTACCAAAACCCGTGTCAAAATGTGGAATGACTATGTTTACGGGTGAATGTCCTTTTTACAATTTTCAAATTTACACCAGCCACGCTCAACATACTAGTAGGAAACAAAAATGATACATTTACATAATATAAATGTACCTAATTTGTACATAATGCAATTATGAGATACAATTAGCCATCCATTCTCGAAATTGATCGCACCATTGGAAAGCCTATACATTGAATTGCATATGTTCAAGTTTTGGTGATATTCCGACGAGGCAATCACTGTTTAACGGAGGGTTGTAAATCCCCTTGGGTTAAGTAGTCCTAAATAGGGTTTTAGAAATTTCCGGCGACGAAGTCGCCGGAAACCGGACCAA
>JAOYMZ010000289.1:0-10227 GCA_025802335.1 Pinguicula primuliflora | reverse complement strand
ATTAACAAAGCATGAATTAAACCATAAGCAGTACCTGAATGAGAGGGAAATGCCAGATTGAAAATGAACAAATCGTCAACAAAAGAGACAGGATGCTGAAACCGAAACAGGATCCATAGGCTTGAAGCCAATGACGAACCTTGAGGTTTGCACAGATTTGTACAAATGCACAGCAAAAGTACTCTTACAGTCGTAAATAAGAAAGGAAAAAAAAGGAAGAGATCATAACTTACACTAAACTGCGGGACCGACTGGTGCGGATTAAGCAAATTTAGTCGTTTTCATTGAACGAACATCAACAAACTAACTGCAACAGCAAAATTGGAATAATTATTGAAACCAACAGACCGGCATCATGAACCCACCAAGAAAACCAATGAAGCCAACCAAAAAATAAGCATAAACGAACACACTAACTGGTCCAAAAAAGCAAATGGCAATCAGGAGAAACACAATATACCTGCACTATCGGTAATGGTACGGTGGCAATTCATTATCCCGATGAAGAATTCAAAACGTATAGATCGACAGTGGATTTGCGAAGAATTACGGAGAGATGCGACGTGAGGAAGGAGAGATGCGACGATACGGGATGTGCGGCTTGACAAACCCTAAAGACGCGAAAATCGAATGTATTTGTAAAAGCGACGAACGGTCATGATCGTTACACACAAAAGTCAGCAGACGGCCAGGATCTGTGCACACTAAAGGCCAGATCAGCAATAAGGCGCCGTTTTATTTAGAGGGGATGGTCGTTTAACATGGAAAAAAGGTTGAGTTTTTGAAACAGGATTTAAGTCTCACTCTTGGATTACAGGATTTACATGTTTCGTCTCTTCGTATTTCATGTTAACGTTCACGGGATACGTATAACTCAAAATTATATTAATGTAATCATCTCATTTTCACATGGTGCCATTCGTTCCAGTGGCTGTAGCCACGGGCATTACGCTTGTGATGATACATGGGGCCATGGCTGGAACAAATATCGGAGCATGCTTTTTTGTTTGCTGATACATGGAAGAATTCCATAACCTTTTCCAACGTTTTCCAACTTGCAAATGGGATTCATCCCCCATCCAGTGAAAGGGTATCACAAAAAGGTAAAAGTTTCCTTGTAACTCAATCAGAAACGAAGAAAATATTCAAAACATCCTGCAATGTTTGGTACTCTCACATCCTCATAAAGGAATTTTAAAATGTTGAGTGATTTCTCAAACCAATTGTATAGCTTTATATGTATGGTCTATTTGTTCCTTCATGAGATCAACTTCCCAAATCCCTAAACAATCCGGTTGGATGTATGAAACTAAGAAAGATGGAACGTAAAAAAACCTGGAACACACTGAAAGTTGAACTTTGACGTTGGTTGGCTGCGATGGTTGGGAATGCAATCACCCATTCTGACATATAAAGCACCTGAAGTACAAAGCATATAAAGTACCTGACACGTATAGGAAGAAAATGTCTTCAAACTTTTTTGGAGCCACGAAGAATGAAATGTAATTAAATTTAAAATTTAAAATACCCTAAAGCGCTCATGCAGGTTCTGACCCAGTTGACAGTGGCAAACATGAAAATCAATCGCATAACAATCATAAATGAAGGAAAAATAAAGTATAAAACGTTGTTCAGATACGAACACACATTTCAAGTCAACCATTTAAGTACAGATACTATGAACAGAAGTATAAACGAACCTTGAATAAGGTAAGAAGAGTTTTAAATAAGAACCGAGTTGTGCACGAAAATGTACCTAGGGAAAGTAGCATTTTCCGTATCGGCGAGAGAGAGGAAGAGTACAATTTTCTTTGTCATCATTCATTCATCAAAGCAGATCGCATGAACAACATTTAGAAACAGACATAGAGAATATGACCGATGCATTGATGAAGAGAAAGATCTAAATCAAGAAATATATAGAAAATCTAAACCAAGAAACATATCTGAAGTATTCTCTTTAAGCGGATGTTGTTTCCGCAGATTCTAAATGGTCGACATTTTTGCACTTGCAAGTTCTCTGTTCGACTTTCCTCTTCCAACCGACAGTTACAAAAGCATCAAACACAGAATAATCTAATGGGCTGATAGAACAAAGAATTGGCATGGTGTGAAAGAACAAAGAAGGTCAATTACAATAGGAGAAGTGTTGCCTTACCTGAAGCAATTTTTCTACGGCATGACAACGACACTTTCAAAATTTTTGTGAGTAAACATTTGTCTGTTCTTGCATCCGTCCAAATCTAGTCACCATTGCCCATTGAAGTGAAGATTTGACTGAAACAATCCACAATCTGCTACAAAAATGAAACTAAATCAGTAAAAAATGTGAATTAATAAATTTCTCGAAGATCAACAAAGAGGAGGTAACATCCACAAAGAAGAGATGATTCCAGAGGCGTCCAAGAGAAATTTAAACAGTATGTTAGAGGAGATGATTAGTCGAAGATAAAAAATTGGAAACACTCCTGAACCAAATTTGCAAATACAACACATCAGTCGCTAAGCTTATAATTTTTTTTTGAATTTTTTTTAGGTGGTACCAAGATTCGAACCTTCACTCCACACAACCACCCATACTCATACACACACTCACACCACTAGGCCAAGACCATCTTAGTGCTAAGCTTATATTCAATCATTCAAAACACAAATTTTGAGTATATTGTCTAGCAGATCGATATCATCCGTACATAAGAGAAAAAACACCAATATATTTGTGCCCTTCTGTGGCGTTCCTTTCAGGGATATCTTCCGTAATACTGGCAGCAATCTCATTTTTTTCAGCAGCAAATCGGTTAAACTTGCAGTAGCATTCTTCTAACTGGAGTCACATGCTGCGGGCCTCCATTGTTGATTGCCAGAAACATGGTGTTGGTGTGCCTGCGAAAGTATACTGACATCAAATCTTTTTTTTTTACATCAAATCTTTTCAAATCCCTTAGCTCATCACAAACAATGCCTAATGAAAACAAAGTCAAAATGTAAGAATTTACGATGCAAATAGAGATGATAACATTACAAATAAACAGTTATGGAGAACTAAGTTATTGAATGTCTATTCCACTTTGATAAGTTATTGGAGGTGATTGTCTAGTGCTTTCAAACTATATAGTTCTATAGAAGTCCTCGTATTTACTGTCAAGAATCTCTTTCCACAATGGGCTCTCATTGTTTTGTAATAGTCTCCAGGCCCATTTGAAATCCTCCAAATGTTTGATGCCTAGGCCGCCATCCTCTAGAGTCTGACTGATATCCAACCAGGATAACCAGACAATTTTTTTCCCTGCCTTTTCTTCTCCTCCCCAAAGAAATTGTGTTTCCATTGAAATCATCTTTTTTAGGACAGTTTTTGGTGCCTTGTACATAGACATGAGGTATACCGGAGGTTGGTAATCACTGCTTTTAGGAGCACCATTCTTCCACCAAAAGATAGGTAATGCAGCCCCCAACTTGACAGTTTTTTAGAGATTTTCTCCAGAGTTGGCCTCCACATTTTGTAGCAATTCGACTTCTCTACAATAGTGAGAGTGAGACTCACACGAGCGCACACACACATACACCAATATTAGTGTCTATGTTTTTATGCTCATGTGGTGCTCCAAAGTGGTGCCATATAGAAGTTCTCGTCTAACCAACATATGCGGAACCTTTAAAAAAATATGTGGACGGACTCCATTCATAATGACAAATTCCATCCAATTTTTTCCATTAATTAATTTTTTAATATATTATACTTAATTACATATAAATAATATACCCTTTATATATTATTAACTAATGGTGACGGCTCCGTACTCTTCACTTTTTTGCCCTCAGTTCTTCCCTCAATTCAATTTCGGCCACTAGGATCGCCCGTTGATGGAATTGGGCACATCGTTAGAAACCTTATACATAGAAGATCATATGTTCAAATTTTGGTGATATTCCGATGACGTTATCACCGTTTAATGCTTGAGTTAAGTAGTCCTAAATAGGATTTTAGAAAATTTCGGCAACTTCGTCGCCGGAACTAGAACTAAACATGAACATATGATCTTCTTCCAAATCTTCTCAACAGACAGATTTGGATCACGCTGCTAACCATTGCTTTCCTTGAAGGCCTGAGCGAGTGAACACCTTTTTACTGTATTTTTGCGCTCCTCCAAACTTCCTAGGTGTTCATCTATTACCATGGCAGTGAAATGATGAAGTTCATCATTGACTTGTAAGAATACATCACGCTGCCATAGTTCACATTCTTCTGTAGTGTCACTTTCTTTGACAACAGGAGGTCTTTGGGCTTCTTCCAATGCTTAATTGGCCAGCTTCTCCATTTGAGATCTAGATTTCATTGTTGCAACTTGATGGTCTTGCTCAAGCTTGATATCTTTCTATTCTGGCTTGAGCTTAACTCCAACTAAGCAGCGTCCTAGATCACTCCATGGACTTTGCTGATAAAAATGTTGTTTCTGGTTTTGATCAAACCAGAGTTGCTCCATTGGAATGTTGTCCTCCAAGGAATCATGGCAATTGTTTTGAGCAAGCCAGAGCTACTCCATTGGAATGTCATCCTCCCAAGCCTCATCCTGGAACACTCCATAAGGGTGAAGAACATCATACGCTGCAAAACTTGGTTGCTGGACCAAAAAGCATTGGATTGCTGAGATTTCATCCTTCCTGTCGTAAGTTTTTCAACTGCTTCAAGCAACTTTTGCAAAGCTGTCTATAAAAATTTCATCAAATCATTCCTTTGGGTTGATATACTCAAGATTTTCTATTCACACCTGCAACACAACCAAAAGGAACAGTCTTAACCCAATCAAAAATAAAAACTAAAATAACAAATAGAAATAAAAATGGTTAATAAACAAATGTAATTGCAAACTATGCATGTAAAAGGGTGCCCGACAACGATGCCAAAAACTTGATGTGCGCAAAGTGTACACTGTTAAGTTATAGTACAATGCATATGAGCAAGGTTCTTGATCCACGAAGAGTAATATCCAACATGCTTTACACTTACAATTAGTTCAAGGTAACCGAGTAATCAAATGGGTGTATTTTCTAATCTACTAATCAGAATAGAATGAAACCAACTTCATAAGAAAGCTAAGAAAACGTAGATCTATTGCTATGAGACAACTAATCCAAATTCGCAACATAAATGAGTGAAAATGACGATAAAGTGAAGTGACTCAAGACTTAGGTGTTTTGCCTCACTACTTTGTAATGACTCTCATTCATGCATCCAACAATCATCTCTTTAGTTCATCTAGACCACCAAACTCATGTATGACTATGCCTCTCCCGAGGTCCCTATTCAATCATCCAAGAAAGATGGCCATTTTAGCCTCCCGGCCTCACCTCAAGCATGCAAGTGAAAGAAAGATCAACATATGAATGGTTTGTTGAATATGACACCGTAAACTAGGGGTTCCCAAGTGTTTAGGGTGTGGGAGTGCTTAGTGTCCTATATGCACAAGTTATCCCAAACACGTATAGATTACGAAAAACATTCATAACATTCGGTCAAAATGCTATAAACATATAGAAAACGAAGTACAACCATCATGGAAAAACAAACAATGACATTAGATACATAAACATTCGAATCAAAACATTGTAGCTTGGCTCAACCGAGCCTTGAGTCGAATAAATTTAGCTCATGACTCTAGCATGAGTTAATACAAATGAGAATGAGCAGAAACAGCAAGCCATGACATCCGCTTCAATCAGCTACAAGGTGATTCCTCCACCAGAGCACTGGATTGACCACTTCGCCTTCAATCACCAAGAACCGCTAGTCTACCGCCTCCAAAGTCGAATATGCGTGAATAAAGATTGTAAAACACTTCTAGGACAAACTCTCTATGAAAGTACAAGGCCGTCCTCCAAGTCGTTTGTGAGATACAAGTCATACAAGGGGCTTCACGATCTTTGCACCTTCCCTTGACCCAGTTTGGTAAATTGGCTCCAAACCCTATCTTTGCCGCCTTTTTTGTGATCATACGCATGAAGATTTGTTCAAGACTCTTAGTTATACAATATGGTGAAAGGAAAACCCCGCCATCGCAATGGTTTGAAAGATACACGAGCTGAAAGAGGCAGCTTGATTTTTGCATCTACATTTTACCCGATAAGGATAAATCCCTAAAAACTCGATCTTCCCTGCCTCCTTTGCATATCTTGTGTGCAGATGGATTGTAAAGGACTCTAGTATCTCTCATATTGTGGAATTACAGCCTTGCCAACTGATGGGACAAAATGTAATGTCACACAAATGTGCAAGCATACACAGTCGTACAAGTAATATAACCTCGGCAAGCAAGGGTCATCTCCCAAAGGAGTAGGTCCTAAACATACAAAGCCTACAATTAAATCTCATAGTAACCGAACAACAAGGTTTGTAACTAAACTAATAACAGAATAAAGTTAAACTAATCTATCACTAATCTAATCACGAACCTAATTGCAGAAAGTAAAGGGTATTGAATTACACTTGGGAGAGAGATCAGCTCAAGGCAAGGTATCTTGCCCCTCTATGCAAACATAACAACCTATCCATACACACATGCTCGGCTTGTTCATTTATACCACGGGATTTAAACACAACAATTGCTCACGGGCAAATTGCATTGCTGCTCTAACCTCCAAAGAGGTGACATAGAGTTCTTGATTCAACTATCCCTATTGTGGCACCAAAATTCAGAGATCAAGTTCCTAAACTGATGATGATCTTGTATTTAGAGTTTAACCTCACCCTTGTAATCGAGTCTTCGAGGCAAGGTTTCCAAATAAATGAGAAACATATAAGCTCTAACCTAAGCTAAGGCAACACTCATGCTAACGGAGAGTAGTCACTCATATTCACTCTGTCACTCCATGAAACGACCTTTGACTCAACCATCGGTACGAGAATTAGCAAAGGAGAACATGTATGTAAGATAAACTCGACTTCTCATTCACAATAAGCTTAAACACAATCATATGAAATGAACTAAACTATAACATTAATATACGAACAAGTCACAAATGTCTACATAGTAGGGCTTAACCGAGCCCCAAGTTTACAAGATTAGCCCATGCTTAGGGCATGGGCTTGAGAACAAGCAAGATAAACACAAATTAAATCCATAAATCGAATGACGAAGGCAAAACCTGAGCCTTCTCCCTTGTCCAGAATCAATACCTTCTTCCTCTCCCCTTTGTATTCTACAATACCCGAAAGTAATTCTCCTCCTTCTTGTGGCCTTGGCTCCTTTCTTGAGCCCCTTGGTTCAAACACCAGAATATCCCCCTTTTCGGATGGAGGGATATGAGATGTTCTGTTTTGAATTGGAAGTGGCCGACATCTCCTTTTCACCTGAATGTATCTCCCTTTTGGCTTCTCACGGATGGATAGATAGAGTGGTAGGTGTGGAAATTCCCAAAAATATCTTTGGGAATCCGTGTATCTTCTCTTGTAGGCTTCCCACTCTTCTCTCCAAGGAATACATACGTATGTATAGATTGTGTCAAGAATTCCTTCCTTTAGCCACTATTGTTGACCAAGCCCACTTTTCTTTCCTTTTGTAAATTTTCTTTATAAAAGAAGGAGATGTGGGTTCTTCCTAGCCACTTAATCTCTTGTGTATAAGAAACACACGGCTAAGGCATTCGTCACTTAAATTTAGCATCTTCACTTGTATGAAATTCGTAACAACTTGTGTAGTTTTAAATCAAGGCTTATGTAACCTTGTAGAATTTCATATGTGACCGAGTTTATCAAAAAAAAAATGTAACCTTGTACAAATGTTGCACTTGATCTTCACATGTCCATATCATGCCAAAATGTGCATGAAATGAGTATAAAACCTGCAAAATACGAACATGTGCCTCTTTTCTCCAAGTTAGCTCAAATAATAATATCTAGGGCATAATCTAAGTGTTTAGAGCATGAAAAGATATAAAATAATGTGTAAAATAAGCTCCAAACAGGGGTTCATCACCAACGTATTGGTTTGGAAATTATGCGATCTAAAGGATTGCGAAGTCATTTCTTCCATCTTGCACCAAAATGGCAAAACACCTTTGAAGGCATTGGTGGCTTTTTTCAGAAATGGCTAGATCTTGTCTCTTTTGTCCCCTTTGTGTGTAGAAACACAATATAGTACGTCCACAAGTCCATGTGCACCTATATAACTAATTTAAGCACAAAATAAGGTGTAAAACAAATGATTATGGCATCAATAAAGTGGAAATCACTAATCTAAATAAGCTCAAAACATGATATAATGTGAGCCTATCATTATAGTTGTTCACCTTTAGACCTGAGCTCAAACAAACAAAGAATTCTTCTGAATGTAACGGAATCATAGGGGTATCCATCACCAATGAGTGTTATATCATCAGCAAATTGCTGATGTGCCACACTTATATTTCTCCTGCCAAGTTGATATCCATTTAATTGCCCCATGGACTTCAATCTCACAATGAATTAATTTAGTCCTTCTGCCACTATTGAAAATAATAGATGAGTCAAGGGATCTCTTTGCCACAAACCACGCTTCAGTTTAAACTCTCCACAAGAGCTCCCATTCGCTGTCACAGAAATATGTACACTTTCAACACAACATCTAATCCATTGCATCCGTCTATCACTAAACCCTATTGCAGACATAATGTCCCAAATATATTTTCAGCTAATGCTATCAAATGCTTTCTCAAAATCAACCTTGAATATACGCTTTTTTGATTATGCTTCATGGATGATTTCATTAGCAATCAGAACACTGTCCAAAATGTGCCTACAAGGGACAAATTCGATTTGATTAGGAGAAATAAGCTTAGGTAAAACCTGATCGAGTCTTGTAGACAATACTTTTGACAAAATCTTGTAGATACATCCAATCATAGAAATGGGGCATAAATCCTTAATTGACTGAGGGGCGGAGGTTTTGGGGGCCAATGCAACTAAAGTAGCAGTCAATCCTTTAACTAGCCTTGCCTCTCTCCAGAACTCATTGAAAAAATTCATAATGTCTTGCTTTAATAAAGACCATAAGTGCTTGATGAAACGAAAGTTGTATCCATCAGGCCTTGTACTTTCCCACTTCCACAATTTTGAAAGGCAGCAAGTACCTCATCTTCAGTGAATGATCTATCCATAATCTCATTATCTTGCAGATTTAATCCCCTTTCCAGATTCTAGTTGATGATCTAGTATATTAGCTGAGTAATGTAATCTGAACTGCTCATGAATGATATTTTTTACAGTGTGCACATCAAATGCCCAGTTCCCATCTATCATCAGACCTTTAATAATGTTGTGACATCTATTATTCTTCAAACAGGCATGAAAATACTTAGTGCTTGCATTCCCTTCCTTCAAGCATTTAATCCTAGACTTTTTGAAAAGTAAAGCTCGAATTCATCCTTGTCAATTTCAGCAACTCAACTCCCAATTTCTTCATTTCATCTTTCTCATCAATAGTCAAAGCAGTCTGCTCAAGCTTCAGGTCGAACTTATTCATATTCCCTGCTCATAAAATCAGAAGTTATAAGGAATAACTGCAAGAAATGACTGCATATAGGAGGGGTATTGATGGGGCATGCAAAGTGCACACGGTCAATTTATAATACAATGCATGAGCAAGGGTCAGAATCCACAAGGAGTAAGGTAAACATGTTTCAGAAAATCGATTTCAGTCATGACATCAGTGAATTTAGAGGTGCATATGTTTTGAATGAAAAATCAGATTGACATAAACTAAAATTATTTGGAAACCTAAGGTGATGAAGTTCAATTGCTCAGAGACAACTTAGTCAAAATCGCAACGGAAACTGGTGTAAAAATTCAGTGAAGTGAGGTAATTCAAAGTTGCAGTAATTTTGCCTAAGCTAACATGCATCAATTCTTTATCTAGTCCTATCTATCAGGCTTTTCTCATTCATTCCATCACCAAACTCATATATAGTCAGGTCCCTTTTGAGTCTCACTGACTAGTCCTCCAAGCATGTGAGACATTTTGGCTGCACAGCCTCATCTCCATCCAATGCAAGGGAAAAAAGCTCTATGGAACAGTTTGTTTGAATATGACACCTAAAGCTAGGGGTCATCCCCCAAGGGCGAAGATGTGGTTGTGCTAGGTGTTCTACTCATGTAAATGCATCATGCTAAGTACAGGAGCTACGAATAAGCTCATGAAATGTGATCAATATCTCATAAACTAAAAAGCATAACACACTCATAAACTGAAATGAGAT
>JAOYMZ010000288.1:0-10227 GCA_025802335.1 Pinguicula primuliflora | reverse complement strand
TTGGTTTTGAAATATCTCAGCATTCCTGGAGTTCCAAATCTTCCAGCACGCCAAACTAAAGGTAACCTGCCAAAGAGAAGAACTCGAATCTGAGGTTAGATTAGAAATTATCCATTCCTGATGCGATTGTGCAGCATAGAAGGAGCTAGGGGGTGAAACTGTCTCCACAAGTCCCTACAACGATAGCAATCACGTAAAGCATGCAGGATAGTCTCACAGTGGGAGCAAATATGACAAGCATTAGAGTATGAAATTCCCCTTCTGTGTCGCTCTGCATTGGTCCAGACTGCATTATACATGAGTCGCCAGAAGAAGGTTTTAATGGTCTCCGGGATGTGAAGTTTCCACAGCTTTCTCCAAAAAGGATCATCTTGCGCAGTTGGTTGTTGTTGGATCCATGTCCGGGCAGATGAGCATGTGAATTGACCACTATCCGAGTGCCTCCATACAAGTTTGTCCGGAGCAGCTTCCCTGGAAGTACACAGTCCATTCGCAATATAGACTGTGACACTAAATGATAGGCTACAGATTCATGATGTATACATCTTCCTCAGTTCAAATATAACCTACTCTCAGTTAGTAAGCTTATTCACTCAGCTCATGTGCAGCTCGTATTCTTACCTAAACTCGGTGTCATACAAGACCAGAAAACTAATCAATTGCTCGGTATTGGTCATGCACACCATGGTCTTTACATCCTGGATCCATCTTCCATTCATCCTGCTAATGCTTCCGCACTCACCATAACACTCACTACCTCAATACAGTCTCCTATTGCACAACTTACTTCATTGAATAAAATTGTTTTTGAACAAGTCTCCATTCCGCCTGTAACTGGTTTTCATTCAAGAACTTTTATTGATTCTCGTATATGGCACTAACGCTTAGGACATGCATCTGCTGATGTTTTGAAGCATCTTACTTTCATTCATTTCAATAAACACAAGCATGATTTGGTTTAGCTGTGTGATACATGTCATTTTTCTAAACACCGGTTACCTTTTCCTATCAGCACTAGTCATTCTGCAAATGTTTTGATTTGCTGCATATTGATTTGTGGGGTCCTTATAAGATGACCTCACCGATGGGAGCACATTATTTCCTCACTATAGTCGATGATTGTAGTAGAGGGCTCTGGATATATCTAATGCCAGATAAAACTCATGTGCATACCTTACTACACGAATTTATCCTTATGATCCAAACTCAGTATAAAGCCATAATAAAAACTATTCGTTCTGATAATGGAACTGAGTTCCTAAATCATACACGTACTGCGTTGTTCAAGAATCATGGGATCATACATCAGATCACTTGTCCATACTCTCCACAATCTAACGAAGTAGTAGAGAGACGACACAGGCAGTTGCTTGAGATAGCTAGAGGGCTCCTATTTGAATCCTTTCTTCCCACTAAGTTCTGGGGAGAGGCATTATTGACAGCAACGTATATTTTTAACAGGCTACCATATGTTGTTTTAGGAAGGAAAACACCAAGTGAAATACTTTTTGGTCGGGCACCATCTTATGAGCATCTAAGAGTTTTTGGGTGTTCTTTGCTTTGCTGCAGTCACATTCCCTCACAAAGATAAGTTTGCTGCCCGTTCAGTAAAATGAATTTTCCTTAGATATAGTCCTTATCAAAAGGCTTATTAAGTCTATGACCTAGTCACTCATCAAGTGTTTTCCTCCAGAGATTTGATATTTTACGAACACATTTTTCCTTTTTCTTTATCTCCATCTCCATCTCCATCAACTGATATTTCTTCTCCTATACCTCTAGCATCATGCCAGCGGAATAAAGAGATTACTGCATATCTCTGGACTCATGGCTTTGCACAATCTTCTGCAGATAACTGCTTGTTTACCAGCAGGATTGAGTCCTTATTTGCTGCTGTGATTATATACGTTGATGGTTTCCTATTGACTGACATTGATATTGCAGAACTCACAACAATCTGTGTCAAGTTGGATGCTGTTTTTTCTATTATCTTGGCCTTGAACTCCGCGTGCACTGGATGGATTATATATTAACCGGCGAAAGTATGCATTAGAAATCATAACCGATGTTGGACTGATTGATGACAAGGCCGCAACAACACCACTCCCACTGACCTAAAACTTACAGGGGATGAAGGTGATCTTTTGTTGGATGTCGAGGCCTATCAACGACTAGTTGGCCGACTGTTTTATTTGGGATTCACTCGCCCTGACATCACTTACACTGTTCAGCAGGTAAGCAGTTCATGCAGCATCCTCGCACTTCCCACTAGGATGAAGCAGTTCATATTGTACGATATCTCAAAGGATGTCCTTCACGAGGGCTCTTCTATCCTGCCAAGTCCTCATGCGCCTCACAGCCTACCCCGATTCTAACTGGGGAACTTGCCCAGACACACGCAGATCTCTCACAGGTTACTGCATTTTTCTTGGCACTGCTCCTATTTCTTGGAAATATAAGAAACAGACGACAGTCGCTCGTTTGTCTGCAAAGTCTGAATACCGCAGCTCGGATGCCACTGTATGTGAGCTTCTCTGGGTGAGTTACATTCTAAAAGATTTGGAGCTTGCTGTTCAGCTTCTCATCTCCCTCTTCTATGAAAATAATGTTGCGCTACATATCATAAAGAATTCAGTCACATTGTACGGGATCAATTTAAGGTAGGTTTCTTGGAACCTCTTTACATCTCTAGTTCTGATGAGGTGGCCGACTTGTTCGCCAAGTCTATTGCTTTGGCACTGTTTGCGCATCTCAACGTCATGCTGGACCTTCGTGATCCTTACGGGGTGGGGGGGAGGGGGATGTAAAAGTGTACATAACTTATGCAGAGAACTTCAATCTTGATCTAATCACACCGTTCCCGCCACTACAACTCCAGCTCATCAATCTGCATCATTGTATAAAGTCTGATCTTAGACGTTGGTTTATTAGTAGTCAGATTACGTTCGTTGTACAAATAGGAGTTAGGAAGTTAATTCGTGTTGATCGGTTGAGTAAATTGTATGCGAGAGTCTGAACTCTTCTCTCTCGAATTCATGTTCTCAATACACAAAGAATTCTATTTACATCTGATATTAGTTTAGCATATCAGAATCAAGATTCATACACTGGATTTATACAAGGATGCAAATTCCATCAAAGTAGGTAGCGCTTCACCGACTTACAAACATACATTAACCGACCAATAATGTATATATTTTCTTACATATTTACTTAAATTTTCTCATTCCTCCTGGAACAATCATTTGGTATCTCTTATTTTGTTGCATGACATTGCTCGCTATGTATATGATGATGCATTTATTTCGCTTATTATTTTGTTGTACTTTTGTTTCTTTGCGTACCTTTAATCTTATGGATTTCACATGATGATGCATGCTCTCACTCATATTGTTCTATCTTCATTATATCATTAACTATACTTATAAATAATGTTCATCTTTCGCACCTATGGCTAAGCCAAGGCCAATATTCTAGTACATCTAACCGCCTACGCGCCGCCGCATAAGCGCTAGGCAGCCTGCCCCGAGTGCCACCTAAATTGTAAGCTGCGGGAAAATTACGTTGTAAAATTTGATTTATTTAGCAAAATAGGGGCACACTTAATCAAATAATAAAATAATTTAGTGATCCATTTAAATGCATCTTTGGATGGATCAAGAAGTATCAATTGGTCTTGAATAAAATGTATTTTTCTATTTGCATTTTAATGGTCTGGAAATGACGACTGGGTCACAAGATAAACCGGCTCAGCTTCCTATTTCAGCCATGCGGGAGACTTGGCTGATTGTTAGCTACAGTTTCTGCCGGTGGAGGGTATGTCAACTATAAGTGATGATTATTGGTCTTAATTTAGAGAGAGCTGTATGAAATTTTTAACAGAGAGATATGAATATGAGGGCTCGAATAGAGAAGCTCAGCTTCTGTCTTGTGTGTTTTCCTCTACGAGAAGGAGAAGTATGATTGAGGGGAATTATCTTTCATTTCATAATTTCAAAGCTTTATACATAAGGCGATTAAACAAAACAAAACAAAACACGCCTTTCTTTACAAACACACGTTTCACTCATATGTAGCTTAAGTTTAGAAAAACTTACAACTTCCCCTATAGTTTACAACTCAGCATCATTTCTTTTCATCACTCCTCCTTGATGCTGAGTGATTTCAGTATTCCTAGCTTTGTCATGAGCATGACATGTCTTTCAATTTGTAGTGATTTCGAGAATATATCAGCAACTTGATCTGTTGAGGAACAATGTTGCTGCTTTATCAAGTTCTCCTATTCAGCATCTCTTATGGCATGAAATTTGATCTTTATGTGTTTTGTTCTGCTATGAAACACAGGGTCCTTCACCATGGTTATGGCAGACTTGCTATCACAGAATAGAACAGTAGGATCAGAAGATAGCAACTGCAGCTCATCAAGAATTTTCCTCAGCCACAAAGCATGATTCACAGCTGTTGTTGTTGCTATATATTCAGCCTCAGTAGTTGATTGAGCCACAGTTTGTTGTTTACTGGTGTTCCAACAGAAGACAGTAGATCCAAGCCTGAAACAGAACCCAGACGTGCTTCTCATATCATTTTGAGAACCTGCAAAGTCATTGTCCACAAAACCTTATAATAGAATAGGCTCCTTTCTTTTGAACATCAAACGAGCTTCACTTGTACCCTTTATATATCTAAGTACACGTTTAGCTGCAGAGGAGCTTCCCTCCATCGAATAGTTTCCTCTCGTCGGTGTTTTAACTGTGATGAAATAGGCCATGTGAGTAGGTTTTGTCCTAAGCCACCTCGCTTATGCGAGACTTGGGAACGTGGTCAGTATGGGGGTCGAGGTCGTGGAGGTCAGTTTGGAGGTCGGAGTGGTAGAGGAGGTCGTGATGGTCGAGGAGGTTTCCGTGCAAACCTAATAGTTGCTGAGAAGCAGAGTGCGGTCACTATGTTACCTGAGGCGGAGCATACAACATGGGATGATTCAGGTAACTATGGATTACATGCTCATGCATTGCCTCCTGGTCCTTCGCATGCTCCTAGCTGGATAGTTGATTCGGGGGCCTCTCGTCATGTGACTGGTACTTCTGAGGAATTTTCTTCCTATACTAGCTTACTCGTACCAGAGAGCATTCATATTGCTGATGAGACTGCTCAACCTATGGTTGGTAAGGGTACAATGAGGTGCACTGGTTCTTTGATCCTCTCGGATGTTTTATATGCTCCCTCTTTTTCGGTGAATCTTTTATCTATTAGTGCTATTATTCTTCAACTCAATTATGTTGTCTCTTTTGATATTCCTAAGGTGATATTCCAAGAGAAGGGGACAAGCCGTCGTTTAGTGACTGGGACATGGCATAAAGGCTTGTGGTATGGATCGGGACGACATAGATTCTGCTCTTTTATCTATTGTTGCTGGTTCTGATGGTCGGTCTGTGGAGGAGTTGCTCATGCTTCACCATAGGTGACTTGGTCATCCTTTGTTTAGTGTTTTGAGTCTCTTATACCTATCCTTATCTGGGCAAGTAAATAAAGGAAAATTGGTGTGTGATGCCCGTGAGTTTGGCAAACATTCAAGGAGCTCCTATGCTAGTACTGGCAGTAGAAGCTCGTCTATTTTAGATTTGATACATTCTGATGTTTGGGGACCCTGCCCCACAGTTGCTGTGAATGGTTTTAAGTACTTTGTGTCCTTTATTGATTGTTGCTCTCGTGTGACCTGGCATTATTTGATGAAAAGTAAGAGTAAAGTTTTTTCTTATTTTAAAAATTTTCATAGGAATGTTCAAACTCAGTTTGGTGCTGTCGTTAAAGTTTTGCGCTCTGATAATGGTACTGAGTATGCCAATAATGCTTTTGGTGAGTATATGTCCTCTCAGGGACAATCATTCATCAGACTACATGCCCCCCTATACCCCAGAACAGAATGGGATGGCTGAACGAAAGAACAGACATCTTCTTGAGATTGCCCAGAGCATGATGATTTCGATGAATGTTCCCAAGTACTTATGGGGATATGCTGTTTTGACTGTTGCCCGATTGATTAACCGGATGCCTTCCCGTGTATTAGACTGGAAATCTCCCTTTGAGATACTGACTGGTCAACAGGGAGAGCTCCTTCCGTTTCGGACTTTTGATTGTGTGTGCTTCGTACAAGACCGTCGACCTTCTGTTGGGAAGTTGGATCCTCGAGCCCTCAAGTGTGTGTTTGTGCATATTCTGCGACTCAAAAGGGATATGTGTGTTGGAACCCTGTCGAGAGGCGACTATTTGTGAGTATGGACATTACATTTCGGGAGCATGAACCTTATTTTATTGAGATGACATCTCCTTGCTGTGACTTATCGGGTGTGCAGGGTCGATTAGAGAGTGGTAGTGAAGATGGAGGCGTGAGTGATAGGCCTGAGCCTGAGAGTATTGTGAGTGTGGGTCTTATCCCCTATCCTATTGTGCAAGTTGGAGTTGATGAACCTGAGAGCTCACATGAGGGTGATGCGACTCAAGTCCAGGGGGAGGATACTGTATATGTTCGAGATATATCTGTCAGTCCCTCATCTGTCTCTTCTCCGGAGACACCTATACTGGATGCGGTCGATCCTGCTCCCACAAGTGATATGATTCTTCTTTCTTCTAATCTCATTCCTGTTGTAGCTCGGAGATCCTCTCGCATTAATGCGGGATTCCTCCTGATCGATATGGTTATGATATTGACGATTATGTATCATATTCTCATTTGTCATCTGCACACAAGGCATTTATTGCATCATTGGACAAAGTCTCTATTCCTAACTCATGGCAGGTTGCGACGACTGACCCAAAATGGAAGACAACTATGTTTGAAGAACTCGGAGCTCTTAAGAAGATTAAGACTTGGGAGTTTGTAGTACTACCACCAGGGAAGAAAGTTGTTGGATGCAAGTAGGTCTACACCCTGAAACAGAATCCAGAAGGACTCATCGAACGCTATAAGGCACGATAGGTGGCAAAGGGGTACAGTCAGACATACGACATAGACTATGATGAGACCTTTGCACCTGTGGCAAAAATGAGTATTGTGAGGACACTTGTCTCCCTGGCGATTAATGGAGGATGGAAGTTGCACCAGCTTGATGTGAAGAATGAATTTCTTCACGGTGATTTGCTCGACGAGGTGTATATGGAGATACCCCCTGGGTTCGAGACCAAGGATAAAGTGGGTAAGGTGCTTAGACTCAAGAAATCTCTTTGTGGATTGAAGCAGTCTCCCCGAGCGTGGTTTGATAGATTTCGAAGAGCTATGACTGACATGGACTATCGATAGGCTAATACCGATCATACAGTATTTTTCAGGCATCATAAGGGTCATATCACCATTTTGGCAGTATATGTGGATGATATGATCATCACAAGTGATGATGAAGTGAGATTGCTCAGCTGAAAGAGAAATTGGGAAAGGAGTTTGAGGTGAAGGACCTGGGATTACTTCACTCTTTTCTTGGAATTGAGATAGTACACGGAATGGACGAGATAATTCTATCACTGAGGAAGTACACACTAGACCTCCTCAGTGATACTGGGATGCTAAGATGTAAGCCAGCAGTCACACCTATTGACCAGAGGATCAAGTTGAGGGCAGATGGGGGAGACCCGGTCGCTCAGGAGAGATATCAGAGATTGGTGGGCAGATTGATCTATCTAACCCACACCCGATCTAACATATCATTCGCTATGAGTGTGGTGAGTCAGTATATGCACGATCCTAGGAAGGATCATATGGATGATGTGTACCATATTCTGAGATACCTCAAGAGTGCATCTGGTAAGGGACTGATCTTCAGAAAGAGTGGTCATTTAGACATTGAGGGATTCTGTGATGTTTATTGGGCGATTTGTGCTGATGATCGGAGATCGACCTCAGGATATTGCATATTTTTGGGAGACAATCTAGTCTCATGGAAGAGCAATAAACAACAGGTGGTTGCAAGCTCGACAGCTGAGGCAGAGTATCGAGCTATGGCTTTGGGAGTTGCTGAGATGTTATGGTTGAGACTGTTGTTGTCAGAGCTCAATAGACACACAGAGCAACCAGAAGTTGATTTACTTGGAGCTTTTGAGGCTGACGTGGAACCTGGAGTTGAAGAGATCATTGAATTTGGAAGTCAGCAACCAAAAGTTGGAAGTAAGGAATGGGAAGAAGAGGGGAAGAGACTTTTTCAGTTTTGGAAGGCATTTGCTAATCCTCCGGAATTGGAACCACAAGGCAAAGAAGAAGAGGTACTTGGGCAGCAGCCACATCTTGAAGATGAACCATGCAAAGATGAGAAGCAAGTGCTCCCTAGAGTTGTTGAGTCATTGGGGGAGAGGCTCCCACATAAGCAGAGTCCTCTCAGTGACCCAATTCAGCTCAAATGGAAGCCACTATTCGAAGAAAAATTGTCCACAAACGCATGGGAACAACATCAGAGCCCTCCTATCTTACAAGAAGTTGAGAAAGCTGCAGTGGAAAGTGAACCATGGTAGAGTGACATATGCGTAAAAATCAATGATGAACTCTGTCACCTAGCTGCCATGGTAAGAGATGAACACCAAGGAAGATTGGAAGAGCACAAAAATGCAGTAAAGAGGTGTTCACTTGCTCAGACCTTCAAGGAAAGTAATGGCCAGCAGCATGATCCAAACTGTTCTGCTGAGAAGATTTGGAAGGCCAAGCACTTCTTGGATGTGGGATGAGCCCAGTAGAAGAAGTCTACCTCGAGACTATAAACTTAGAGCTTCTTAGGAGGCAACCCAAGCCAGGTGTCTTATGCTTATCCTTTATTGCTTTTAGTAGTTTAACTTGTTCTTTTTGAAGAAATGCAGCCTTTTTGCAAAGCTTATATCAAAGAGACTCCCGAATCCAAAAACATCAAAGAGTGGAACTTTCGGATGGTGATGAAGTCTAGCACACCAATCAAGCTTCAAAATACGCCAGGTTGTATTGTTTCATCCCTTATCTCATATAACTCTATGCATACCGCCCATGCCTGAGGACATGCATGATTTTAAGTATGTGTATGGGTGGGGGGGGCATTTTGGGATGTAGCATACCTATTCTTGCATCTTATGTTGAATCTTGATGATGGTGGTGCTTATTGCGTGTTTGAGCTAAATTTTTCGATTTTGGACGCCTCTATTCTTCTCATTGCTCATTCCCATTGTTAATTGTGACCTTGGCATGCTCTAATTGTTGCCTATATAGCTCTTGATGCATATGTGGGATGAAATACTAGGTTCTTCATTAGTTTGAACGGGAAGTAGTGCATGAGCTAAGTAGTATCCGAAGTTGAGCTTTCATGTCAATTTTTATGAGGGAAGGAAGTGAAACATCTTCTAGCCTGGCTTGAGTGGTTGAGATTATAGTGTTTGTTGCCCCTAGCTCATGATGATCATCAAGGAATGTCAAAAAGCCCGAAACACAAAAAAGAACAAGTGAGGAATGATGAAGAAAACTCACGGATCATGGCAAAAGTCTCTGATCATTTTGGTAAAATGGAGCCATACGAAAGTTTTTCAAGTTTAGAAGTCCTCCAAACATCAAATAAAGGAGAGGCTAGCATTCTATCCTCCATTGGCAAACATTGAAGATGAAAAAGTATCAATTCAAAGTTCAAAGAGATCAAGAAGATCAAAGGAAAAGTAGCCACTAAGTCAAAAGTTGAGTTATCAAAGAAAGAAGAAGTTGCAACAATGAGAAGACAAGTTAGGGGCAATGAGTCACGTAGACCTTACATTCAAGTTGAACACAAGAAGTATGTCCACCTTTATGTATGCCGAAAGTGAGAAGCCATCTATTCTTTCCAACTTCACCAAGAGAGGAACCTTCACCTAAACACTATCCCTAAAAGAAAGATTTTGATGAAGTTGAGACTCACCTTGAGATAGATGCAAGACTTGTGCACTAAGGTATGTGGGAGAGAATGAAGAGCCTAGTGACCCCTAGAGGAGCAAGATAAGCTTAAAAGGACATATTAGAAGCATCTAGGAAGCATGTACTCATAGAGTGAGTAATGATATTTCTTTGCTCTTCTTATGCTCTAGATGCTTTCTATCTTCTTCGGAGCTCCTTATACATTCTTATGTTGGTATCTTGTTTCTTTGAGCCAATACTACTCCTATGATTTCGTGCCTTGAATTTCCATTCGAACCATGTAGCATATTCATCATGCATGTAGTATATTGTCTAAACATTGATCATGCATTTGAGCTCATTCATCT
>JAOYMZ010000287.1:0-10229 GCA_025802335.1 Pinguicula primuliflora | reverse complement strand
TCGGGATGATGAAACAAATGAATGAGTTCATCCTTTTATAGGGGAGAAAACGCGTGAAAATAGTAGTGTGAACTATTTTTAAATGTCACGCGTTCCACCGTCCATCATTTTTCTCATTTGCATCATTTGTCTCCACTTGCATCATGTGGCCACTTGTCTCCACTTGCCGACAATATCTCTCCACCATGTTGGCTGAGTTGTAGTTCTAGGAGTTGATCTTCTTGTGCTTACCCTGATAGCTTAGTCCACATGTCTTAGTTCCTTTAGTTGTCCCACTTGTAACAAGCCATTTACTCCATAGAGTGATCTTGTTATTTTCTTCCATAGGCCTTCTTTTGGATCGAGAATTCTGGCCCCCCACTTGCCGAGCATGGCTTTATTTAATGTCTCTAGATCACATATTCCCAAGCCACTTGCATCTTTAAAACTTGTTAGTTTGTGCCATGCAATTCAATGAACTTTCCTACACTCATTTTTTTCACACCAGAAGAAGGCTTTTTGTAATTTCTCTAGGTTTTTTTGGACTTCCTTAGGAGCTTTTAAGTATGAAAGATAGTAGCTAGGTAGTGCAGACAGCACCGAGTTAATGAGCACTAGTCTTCCACCTACCGAAACCAGTTTATTTTCCCATTTCCCAAGTTTCTTTTTGAACCTTTCTACCACTGGCTTCCATGTACTACATCTCTTGGGAGAGGCCTCCACAGGTAGCCCTACGTACATGAAGGGTAATGAATTTGTTCTGCAATGTAGATAATATGCCATATACCCCAGATTAGTGTTATCCACATTTACTCCCATTAAACTGTACTTCCCATAATTAATCTTCAGCCCCAAAACCAGCTCAAAGTTCTGTAAAATTGCTTTTAGGCATCTCACATTCTTCCATGTTGCCTCTGAGAATAGAATTGTATCATCTGCAAATTGTAAATGACTCAATGGTACTTTTTCTTTCCCAACTAGAATGGGGTTTAAGAGATTTTGAGATACTGCCTTAGTGATCATAGCTGACAATCCTTCTGCAGCTATTAAAAACAGAAAGGGTGATAAAGGATCACCCTGTCTCACCCCTCTTTCCGGTTTGAATTTAGAAGTAGGACTGCCATTCAGCAGAATTGAGGTGGATGCTGAGTTTAGACATGCTTTTATCCATCCTCCAAATTTTTCTGGGATCTTTAGCTTCTCTGCCATGCTATCTATGTATGACCAGCTCACAGTGTCAAAAGCTTTCTCGAAATCTACTTTGAATAGAAGTCCAACATTACTTTTTTGTTTCAGCTCATGTACCACCTCATTGGCTATCATTATTCCATCTGTTATTTGCCTTTTGCCAATATTTGCTTTTTGATTTCCAATATATGCCAATATATTGGAGAATTTTAGTAATTGGAAAACTGAATATGTTGATTGTAGCAATTTTTTGACGAAAATAATGTTTAAAACCCACGGGTTGAATTTAGGCCTGCGGGTTAATCCTAAACCAAACCCTCCCGAGCTTCTCCCATTTTTTGCTGCCCATCATCTAGTTACCTAATTAATCTGTTTATGAGGTAAATTGGTCATATTAAATGCACAACGGTTCTTTTATCTTTTGTTGTAGTTCATAAGAAAATTGATGTATAAACACTTGTTTGTTATATTTAGCATATGCACATATGACATATGTTTCTTCATTGATGTGAGTTATAGGTTTACATTGAGTTCACATTTAATATGTCATTCCTGATATAACTATGCAGATGTTACTTTGTTCATTCGATATTATATTATTTGTGTATTGGCTCTCGATTGTTTATGCAAGGCATGTCTCGACTTTTCGATAATCCCCTAAAAAGCATTTGTCTCAATCGAATGTTAAATATGGTGTTGTCCAAAGAAGGTTGTATTTCAGCAAAGAGGAAGAGAAGGTCTTGATTACTGCGATGAAAGCTATGAAGAGGATACATGAGGGAGGGAGATGTGAGAACGACTTTCATAAGGACTTCAATAAGAGATGTGCAAACCTGATCAGGAAAAAGCTACCTTATAGTCGTGTAACTAGTAAAAAATGTACAACAAGCTCAAAGTTTGGAAGACATACTATAGTATTTTGAGTGACTACCTTTCATTAAGTAGTTTTGCATTTGATGCGAAACTATGATGATTGTGGTGGACGTCGAATTGTGTAAAGAACGAATGTAGGTAAAATGTCAACATATGTTTAACGTTTGTTGATCAATTCCCGTGTTGACGTATGTTTCTGCATTATCTTCGGAGGACAGTGCAAAAGAAGTTACAGAACAAGAAATGAACAAGATACCATGACTGGTGCAAAATCATTGGCAAGAACATGGCCACCGATTCTCGTGCATATGACATTCACAAAGCCAATGTTGCGGTAGATGTAGATGGTGTGGTTGAATTCGATGGCGGAGTAGATTCTACAAGAAATGATGAACTGACTGAGATTGATTTCGCTAGAGGACATGCTACCAATGAAGAAGAGAAGCACTGACACCAAAAGAAGAACCATCACCCAAGAGATGGAGGTGGTGCCAGAGGTCGCGGTCGTGGGGCCGTATGCTGAGGAGGTCGTGTGCTGGAGGAAGTCGCAACTGCAGGGACATGCACTGTAGGAGGCGGCAACTTGTGGGGCTGCACACTGGAGGAGGTCGTGAAAAAAATGCATGCGTGATGGTATTACTTAAGGAATGAAATATTGCAAGTAAGGAAAGGATAATCATAAATCCTTTCCTTACAAACTGAATCCCTTGGATTTAATCTTATCCCCCTCTACCCTTGTACTTCTATATATATGTGTGTGCCTCATGAAGAAAAGATAAGAAAAACAGAGGAGAAAACATCATCTCGTGGAGTAAGCAATTTGTCGAACCACGTAAAACCCTTGTCTCCTTTACATTTATTTTCTCTATATGGTATCGGAGCAGGTTTGGAACCTGGTATCTCGTCATCTACCGTGAAGGCCCTTCATCGTTTCTGAAAACAGACTATCAACCATGGGGGACAAGGAGAAGGAGTTAGCAATTTAGAAAACAGAAATGCAGAATTTCTTATCACAACAGTTTGCACAATTCTTGGAGTCTCAAACGGCCTCCAAACCCAAAGAAGAGGAAGACTCGGCAGCTATTATCGATGCAAGTGTAAAATTAAATGGCAACAACTACGTGCTATGGGCACGAATGATGGAAATAGCCATCATTGGTAAGGATCGAATGGAGTACATCATAGGTAAGGCACCAGAACCGGCTAAGGAGGACCCTGGATACAAGGACTGGCGTAAGAAAGATACGCAAGTGTTTAAATGGATCACACGATCCATTGATAAAAAAATTGGTGAATCAGTTTATCTACTACCCCAATTGGTATGAGCTGTGGAGGATTCTCGCATGAACATTCAATTCCGGCGGAGAAGACTCACTGTAGATTTTTGATTTAGTAACAAAAGCAGATCGGATGGTGCAAGGGACACTAGACCTGGAAGCATATTACTTACAGTGTAACTCTTTTTTGATAGCATTCGACAGGCGCAGACCAAACCCTATGAAGTGTATGAATGATATTGGTAAGTATAATAAAATTCAGTCAGAACACAGGTTGTTTGAATTTCTTGCAGGACTGAGGGATGAATACGAAGCAATCACGAGGGACATTCTGAAGGAGTCGCCATTACCCTCAGTCGAAGCTGCGTATGCGATGGTTCGATGGGAAGCTACGCACAGTCAGTTCTGGCAATCTTCATCCGGCACGACCTACGACGGGCCAAACCCTCCATCATCGGGTGAAATTGGCACAGAATTGGTAATATATGAGCAGAAACCAGACAAGGTCCAAGACTCAAAACCATCCAAAAATTCGACACAATCATGGAAGAAGCGATCAGAAACAATCGGACAGAATGGTGTATCATCATTTCGACGGCCGCACTGCAATTTTTGTCAAATTTCCGGACACTGGAGGCGTGACTGTTTTAAGCTGAGAAACTACCAAAATCAGAGCGAACAAAGAGGCAGAAGGATATACCATGGATGGCGAGATGGCCGGGCTGCCATATCTGACAGCGGTCACCCTCAAACCGACAAAATTCCGACCGACGAAATCGGTGCAGCGAACCTGAATCGAGGGATCTGGATAGATGAAGTAGAGACCTAATTACATGAGAACCCGGCTAATACAACCCGCAGACCAGGTATATATAGGAGGGCGATGATGGTGAAATTACCAACGTGCCCTCCGTCATTTAACAGTCCTAAGTTTTTCCCTCAAGGGTGTTTTGGGTAAAACAGTGCAGAGTTTTCTATTGGGCCGAAATTGGATGAAAATAAGTGCAGAATTGGGCCCAAAATGTCAAGAAATTGTGTATCTAACTTGTCTGCAGCAACCCATTTTGCCAAGGAGTCCGTCCCGAAGAAAAGAAGCACGTGGATATTTGATTGTGGCGTCATTGATACAATCACACATGATTTATCAGACATTATTGAGGAACACAAAACTTCGAAGAAAGCAGTACAGACAGCAAATGGAGCATTTGCTCCCGTAAAGGGTGCTGGAATAATTGAGATCTATCTTCCATCAGATTATTTGAATGTTTATGTGTGCCATTATTGTCATAGAAATTATTATCAATCAGTCACATCTCAATGGAGTTGAACTGCGTGGTACTCATGTATCCTACCTTCTGTGCTTTACAGGATATCTATTCAAAGAAAATCATTGGGCATGGCACTGAGCGAGATGGTATGTACTACGTCGACGAAGTCGCTCCAACTGGACTGACACTATTGACTCGTGAAGTACCTGATTCCCCAAGTTGGCTGTGGCATCATCGGTTGGGTCACCCGTCTCATTCTTACCTTCGTCGTTTATTTCCTCTGTTATCTAAAATTCCATTTCAATGTGAGACATGCATTTTGGCTAAAAGCCACAGACAACCATTTTTATCTAAACATATTCGTGTTCCTTAAATATTTGCTTTAGTATATTCTGATGTTTGGGGACCCGCACCTATTATTGGGGGTCAAGGTTTTCGATATTTCGTACTATTTATTGATGATTGTTCTCGTATGACCTGAATTTATCCCTTGAAAAATAAGTCTGAGGTTTTCGAAATTTTTTCTCAGTTTTATCATATGGTTTACGCCCAATTTAAAGCCAAAATTCGAGTGTTGAGGTCTGATAATGGGGTGAATTTGTCAATCATCAAATGAAATTTTTTTGCTCTGAAAAGGGTCTATTACACCAAACTACATGTTCCCACTCCCCACAACAAAATGGTGTAGATGAACGAAAAAATTGATTTCTTCTTGAAGTCACTCGTGCTTTGATGATTGAGTCTCGTGTCCCTTCTAGTTTTTGGCCACAAGCAATTGTGATATCTGTTTTCTAAGCTAATCGATTGCCTACTCAAATTCTGAATTTTCGAACCCCAATACAAACACTCTTGGATTTCACTTATGTACCTCCATATATGTCTTTGACTCCTCATGTATTTGGATGTTCCGTCTATGTTCATGTGCCTAAAGGTTAACCGTTAAAAATTTGATGCATGTGTCGAACATGTGTGTTTGTGGGGTATGGGGGTTTACAAAAAGGATATCGGTGCTATAACCCTCGCACGGGCCGAATGCTTGTTACTATGGATGGTAACTTTTATTGAAACTGAATACTATTATCAGTCGCTATCCCAATCAAGTGGTCTGGGGGGGGGAGTCATTTGGGGCTAGACTCCCTTGATTGGCTATCTCCTAGCTCGCCACAGTCGACTCATTCACCTCATGTGCCTAGCACACATTCGGATCATACAAACCGACGAAGACGTCTCATGTGCCTCACGCACCAGCCATAGATTTGGATTCCAAGATCACTCTTGCATCTCACACGCTAGAGCATCCTCACGAGACTAATAGCCCACCGTTGGAGGATGTGGCGATATAGTACAACCAGCTTACGAGGAGCCATCCCAGTTATCTTCCTTGGAGGATATTTAGGTAAACACACTTCCATCTGAGACTCATGATTTTATGGATTCTATGACCGGGTATGATGATGCAAGACACGATCCCATGACACCCAGGTATGCTCTACCGCCTAGGAGTACCAGAGGAGTGAAACCGAAGAGATATACACCCGACCATAATCCGAGAACTCAGAAATATCCTATTGCTGACCTAGTCAGGGGGAGCCTTTCTGAATCTGTAAGAGCTTTTGTTACTGCTGTATATGCCGATGAGATACCAAAGAATGAGTTGGAAGCTATGAGCCACCTTTAGTGGAGAGCAGCTATGGAAGAGGAGATGAGTGCATTGAGAAAGAGTGAAACATGGGAAGTATGTCAGCTTCAGAGGGAAAAACATCCAATAGGGTGCAAATGGGTATACGCTATAAAGAGGAAAGCAGATGGATCGATTGAGAGATATAAAGCCCGATTAGTGGCTAAAGGATATACTCAGACTTATGGGATAGACTATTCTGAGACTTTCTCCCCAGTTGCCAAGTTGGATACAATTCGAGTACTGTTCTCTGTTGCAGCAAATCTCGACTGGCATTTACACCAATTTGATGTAAAGAACGATTTCTTGTATGGAGATCTGAGTGAGGAGGTATATATAGAAGGACCGTCGGGTTTTTTAGATAATTTTCATCCGAATGAGTTGTGCAAATTAAGGAAGTCACTTTATGGCCTGAAGCAGTCTCCGAGAGCTTGGTTTGGTCGGTTCACACTAGCTATGAGAAAGTATGGCTATCTTCAAAGCAATTCTGATCATACACTATTTCTGTAGCGCAAGGATGAGGGGATCACATATCTAATTATATATGTTGACGACATGATCATTACTGGGGATGATACAGCTGAGATTGAAAACTTGAGAAGCAGCCTCTTTAGGGAATTTGAAATGAAAGACTTAGGAATGCTCAAATATTTCCTCGGGATTGAGGTTTCTAGATCAAGATAGGGGATTTATATTTTTCAGAGGAAGTACATCTTGGATTTACTTGTGAAAATAGGCCTGCTAGATTGTAAATCAGTTGACACGCCTATGGTGATGAATCATGGACTACATGTTGAAGAAAAAGCCGAAAGGACAGACAAAGCCCGGTACCAATACTTGGTCGGGAAATTGATTTATCTGGCACACATTTGTCCTGACATTGCTTATGCTGTGGGGGTCGTTAGTCAGTTTATGCACGATCCTCAAATGGATCACATGGAAGCAACCCTGAGAATTTTGAGGTATCTAAAGGGATCACCGGACACAAGAATACTCTATCGGAAGAATGGACACTTGGATATTGAGGCATACACGGATGCTGATTGGGCCAGCAATCCGGTTGACAGGCGGTCTACAGCTGGGTATTTCACGTTCGTATGTGGAAACTTGGTCACCTGGCGAAGCAAGAAACAGAAAGTAGTAGCACAATCAAGCACTGAAACAGAGTTTCAAGGCGTAGTCCGAGGGTTGACAAAGGTATTGTGGATCAGGAAGTTGATGACAGAACTTAGACTTGCACCATCCCGATCATGTCCCTTGAGGTGTGATAATCGGGTTGTGATTCAAATTGCTCAGAATCTAGTCCAGCATGACAGAACCGAATATGTTGAGATAGATAGACATTTCATCAAAGAGAAGTTGGAGAGTGGATGTATCACATTACTCTTTGAACGATCAGAAGATCAGTTGGCAGACATTCTCACGAAGGCTGTGAATGGTCGAGTATTTCATGAGATGCTGTGCAAGTTAGGCATTGGACATCCCACACCTAACTTGAAGGGGAGTGTTAATTAAGGAATGAAGATATTATAAGTAAGGAAAGGATTTATCCTTTCCTTACAAACCGAATCCCTTGATTGTAGGGATTCAATCCTATCCTCCTCTACCCTTGTACTCCTATATATATGTGTGTGCATCATGAAGAAAAGATAAGAAAATCAAAGGAGAAAACATCATCTCATGGAGTAAGCAATTTGTCGAACCACGTAAAATTCTTATCTCCTTTACATTTATTTTCTCTATAGAAGGATGGTAGGGTTGCGGCGGGAGACTGTGGGAGCTAGAGTTAGGTTAATCTAGCTCCGATACCAAAAAGATATTTTAAGCAAAATGTTCTATTTTCTCTGCATTACTCAACCAACAATTTCTTATATAAGGTAATTAGAATGACTAGAATACCCTTACTGCCAACACATGCTCTGTGGAGTATCTGGAAATCGAGGAATGCGAAGCATTTCGGCAAGAAATCATCAACAGGGATACAGTCACACAAAACAAACAAACGCTCTTGCGGTTGCCGCTCAAAGACGCATTCCAAAATTTAGCCTTGAATTGAAACCAGAGAGTGGAGAAGAGAACCTTAGGGTTCCATTTGGTAGTGTGAGTACGGTAGATTACTCGATATTAAACTAACCTTAGTAACTATGTGACCAAGATTTGAGGGTGATTGGTAACGAAAGAATAGTGCTGGTTCGACCCTGGAGTTGTCCCACAGGCCGACACATATTTTGTTAGTTTTGTGTTCTAAAAGTGATCTTATGTTGATTACTTTTATGCTATGTTTATGAATTGAATGCATATATTTGTGATATGACATTTTGAATTGATTGTGTGTATATATTTGTGATATGACATTTTGTTCCATTAGTTTGACATTTTATAGAAGTGTTCAAAAAGATGCTCTTGGTCTTGATCTGTAGAACTCTATATGATCGCAAACATGAAACTCTAAAGTGTTCACAATCTTGGTAGCTAGCATGGAACACTAGTATACTATAAAAGATTATCGTGTTGGTTAAAGTACGTTGTAGTTCTATGAACTTTGATAAAAGATTATCATTTAAGACACGAGTGTATGAGTCAATTCATACATTGAACATGTCCCAACAGGTGAAAGCATTATATGGATTGTGTTTGTGTCATTAATGCTTTCACTGTGTCTATGAATTCTAAGATATGAGACTGTATCTTTTCACTTGATAAGTGTATAATGTAATTACTACACAATGTTGCTTTATTATAAGTGATGATAAAGGCAGAAAATTTTTATATACAGATCTTACTGAAAAGAGTATGAGTCAATAATATCATTGTCCCTCATTGGTAATGAGTAATGATGTTAATGGCCCCCTTGATAGAGTAGAATTGTAAATGCATGCAATATAGTTGAAGTAATGCCAATTGTATATTTACAATTTACTCAAAAGAGACCAAGAAATAAATGTAATGCAAAGATGACATAGCCCTACTTTGCATGCTATTCATAACATCATTAGACAAAGAATTGACACAAGTAATATCATCATAATATTACTACAGGATTGTGTTTTGTAAAATGGTTACATCACATTTGTATTGGTTGGGTAACTATAATGTACAACTAGAGCACCACTTATAATTTATGGCTATAAAAATGTCATTACCAATCCAATACAAATCGTCGATACAGGTCACACCGACTGAACGAGAAAAAAGATAAAGAATTTTATATACTTCTTATAAGGCGTGTGTAATTTCATATGATGAAGAAATTGAACACATGGGACAAGATGACAAATTAAGATGTTACATGTTGTAACATTTAGTTATAAAATCCTAACTCTTTCTTACATCAATTGAAATTTTTATCATTTGGAATTGATTCATGGACTATGAGTTTTATTAGTAATGGGCTTGACTTGTTTCATAGACCCATTATGTTTATCTATAAAGCGTAAAAACACATGTCATGTGATAACTATAAGTTTGTGTTTTGTACCTCTATTGGTTTTTTCATTTTGATTTTCATTTTACTTCTCCTTCTCATTTTAATTCTCCTTCTCATTTTGATCTATTTGAGTGTTTGGGAGTTTCTCCTTCAAAATGGGAGTTAAAATTATATTTAAAATTCAGAGTTAAAAAAAGTCAATTTATTTACAAAATTGTCATTAGTAGGAGAAGGAGGAAAAAAAGTAGCCTTCTACCTACTTCTTAAAAAAAGGAAAATCTAACTTTAAAAAAAAATCTAACTTAAAAAAAGGAGAAGCAAAAGGAGAAATGAAGTTTGTAAAAGACTCATATTGAAATAATCTGAAAAAAAAGGAGAATGAGAAAATTAATTTAAAAAATAAGTGGTACAAAATAGTTACTAAAGGCCTGTTTTGCGCAAAAGCATTACTACTTCTTCTAATACTTCTTTTAGTACTTCTTCTACTACTTCTTCTTATTTTTAGAACCTGTGGTGTTTTGCGCAAGTGCTTAAAAATA